>PVJC01018093.1:0-31191 GCA_004026665.1 Murina feae | reverse complement strand
GGGGAGAGAGAGGAGAGGGGGGGGAGGGAGAGAGAGAGAGAATCTCAATTGGTTTTTCCTAAATGCTCCCCAACCATGGCCTAGATCAGACCTGAAGCCTAGGTACGTGGCCTTACCTGGGAATGGAACCAGTGACTCACTGCCTTCTGTGGGAGCCAACGCTCTAACCACTTAGAAACGCTGACCAGGGCTTGCTCACTTTTGTCATTGTTGTTTTATATCATTTTGTGTTTATTGTTGAAAGTATTACATATGTCCTACTTTTTTACCCCATTGACCCTTTCTAGCCCACCCCTGCTCCCCCACCACCGCCCCAGGCCTTTACCCTAATGCCTGTGCCCATGGGTCACGCAAGCACGCATGCAAGTTCTTTGGTTGATCTCTCCCCATCCACTTTCTCCTGCCTTTCCTCTGAGATTCCACAGTCTATGCCATGCTTCTAAGGAATCTCATTTTCCTTAATACACTTCGAGTGATTTTTGGAGAGGGTTAGAGAAATAGAAACACTGATGCAAGAGAAACTCTTCAATCGGCTGCCTCCTGCACACCGTCTACTAGAAAAGCCCTCAACTTGGGCATGTGCCCTGACTGGGAATCAAATCATGACCTCTTGGCATCTAGGCTGCAGCTTAACCACTGAACCACACTGGCTGACTGTTACTTTCAGTTTGACATGATGCCTGGGTATTCTATTTCCTCCTATAGCTATTTTAGTCTTTTTTTCATAAAGCAGTTCTTAGTAATTAAATTTCACTTATCTTTGAAAATTATCAATTGCACAATAGTTACATGATTCATCTCCCTGAGAACTCTTACTATATTGCTAAATTGGACTTTTTTTTTTCTTTAGCATGAATAAAGCTTCTGTAAATTCCTAGTTCCTAACTTTTACCTATGAAGACTTCTCCATTATTCAAAAAATGTCACAGAAGTAATCTTTTCTCTCAATCCGACAAAATTTTTATTCCTCAGATGTGTTACTATGAGAACTTTTACCCCAGGAATCAATTAGCCCTCAGCAACTAGTCCCTACAGATACAAAGTCCTAAGAATCATCATCTCTAACAGTTACTTATTTAATGCAAGTTCCACGATAAACATTTTCCATCTAATCTTTACAACATTCATCTGCAGATATTGTAATTTATACAAAGGTAAATAACTTGATTAAAGACATTCACTGGTGTCTTCACTCAAGTGTTTGTTGCCTTAGTCAATTCCTTCCTTTCATTCACTCATTCACTCATTCATTCATTCGTGTATTCATTCAATAAGAATTGATTGAGTGCCTACTCTGTGCCAAGCACTGAATGATCCAGAGGTGAGTAATAGAGACAGTATGTTTCCTGGAAAGACTACACTCAAGTAACTGGAGAGACAGAGAATGGACAGATTAGTGTAATAGTTGGTGGTGAAACACAAGTGACATTTAAGTTAAAACCTTAATAAAATGAAATAGTGAACCAAAAATATAAGACCTGATAGATCTGGCACTTTTATTCAGACTGTCATATTCCACAGCTCATATTTTTAATCTTGGTGACATATTATTTCCTATACAGTTATGAACTGGACATTTCACTTTCTCTATAACTACATTCCACAGTTTTTTGTTCTATGAAGTAATATATATTTTCATTTAATAAAATATGATATATTGAGAGTAAAATTTAAATATTTAAGTTCTACATTTCAGGAATAAAATTTAAATTAATAGCAATAGCATCACTATTTTTATTCAATGAAGATAGATGTATATACATACACATATATATACACATATATATACATATACACATATACACATATACATATATACATATATACATGTATATGTATAAAGTATACAAATACACATATACATGTATATACAATTATATACATATATATATATTCTACCATTTGTTGCATTTTAGGATAGAAATATGAGTGAGACAGACAATGCGAGCAGAGAAACATAATAAATAATAAAATATCATTACGGTATGTTGGTGTATTAGGTTAGATGGGGTCACAGATTATTTACAAATCTCTCCATCAAGAGGTAATCTATTTCCCACCGCTAGATCTGGGTTTATTTACCTCGTGATTTGCCATGACCAAGAGTATAGCAGAATGATATCAGGGGAGTTCTTGAACCTCAGTGGCAAGAAACTTTATAGCTTCAAACTTTGCTGAGGGATGTTCCCCTGAGATTGCCATAAGCAAGTACGCCCAGCCTACTAGAAGGTGAGAGGCACAAGGAGGAGAACTGACTTGCCCCGGTTGACATACTATGTGTGAGTGAGGCCATATTCGACCCAGAAGCCCATTCTGCACTCAAATTTAATGTATCCCCACATGGGAGCCAGAAGCAGCCTGCCAAAAACAGAATGGTGAGAAATAATAAATAATTGCTGTTTTAAGCCTGTAACACTTGGGGTGGCTTTTGCAAGCTATGGAGAACTGACACAATGAGTGGAATACGAAGTTTTCCTACATGATATAGGAATATATAATAGCCACATGAGTCTGATCTTCAGGTGATTCAGTAAAGAGAACCTTTCTCAGAAAATGTTTTAGATTGAAACCAGAAAGATGCATAGAGATTTCCAAGGTGAAGAGAAAGGAAAGAGATGGTCCCGAGTATGCTTTATGCAAAAAGGCCGTGAGGAAAGACAGCTTTTGTTGGTTTCCAGGAATTAAAGACAGTTTAGTATGGCAGATTGATGTCATGGGAGTTCACAGCATAGACTACAAGCAGGAAGTTATAAGAATCCAAACTGAAAACATAGGCAAAGTGCATATTATGAGACTTTAGCGCAGGAGATATGGTACAAGGCATGAGAAGATATTTGGACCTTGTCATGAAGTTACAGAAACAGTCCCTCAATCCCACTCACTCTATTAGCACCATATTTCTCACTTTTCTAAATTTTATCTCTTAATTGAAATTTGTGTCTCAAGAAGACAAGAACCAACGTCTTCTCATGTGCTCGGTAATAAAACTGCATATGGTATGCCTTGAAACAAACTGGAATGAAAAAAATAATATGCTAGTCAGTCAATAACATAAACTGAGGTCTGGACTGTAAAAATTGTATACATAAATTATATGTAGAATATTTTCTTGAGTTATCCCAGTTAAATGATCTATTATAGTTAAATATTATTTTGAATGTGACTACATCTATACTTTCACTTTCTGCAAAATGTAATTATTTAGAATATGTTTTAATACCACTTCATAGGTTAGCAGTATATAATGTGAGGTAAACTGTGGTTAGAAATTAGTCCTGGGTGCAATGTCGGCTTATTCTGAAATGCTGAAGCTAGGAATGTAGCTGTGGGTGATTTGCCTTATTTTCCTCATTTATCATATAAAAGTATGGACTGAATTAGTGGCTCTCAAATGTTTTATCATGAAATGCTACTGTCATTATATTTCCTTAAGAATTTTTTTTGAAAAAAAATTTTTATCCCACAAATAAAGTAAATCAATTTGACATCAAGAAATGTACCAGTGTGCACATCTAAAAACACCAACCATGGCATCTGCCAACCAGTATTTCTAATCACCATGAGGTAAACAATCTGTCACAGGTTAACTTAATTGTAGTGCTAAGCAAAGAAATCTGATATTTCAGTTAGCACAGAATGCCCTACAATGGTTACATTTTAAATATGGTTTTGAAATAAAGAAAGTAATGTGCCATTATTATTCTTTCAAGGAATCCCAAAAACGCTTTATTGGGCCACAAGGTGTTTAAGGTCCATTCAGCTCTACAAATCCATGAGAATAGAAAATTTAATTTAAATAATACGTTTAGTTTAGTAGTTGTCTGCCTGCTTTCCTCTTCCTCCCCCAGATTCCCTTTCTCTCCCTTTGGCACTCCTCTCTCTTTCTTCTTTCCTTCTATGAACTGCATTAAGAATTTAATACATTCCAGCCATTCCAGGTTGCTAAAATGCAAGAAAACAAGCAGGCTGATTTCAGGAATGTTAGTACTTTTTTTTTTTTTTTTTAAATCATCACCTCAGGCCATCCTTAGAGAGGAAGAGGGAGAGGGAGAAAACCATCACTGTGAGAGAGTCATCTGTCTGTTGCCTTCAGGGCATCAAACCTGCAGCCCAGGTACCTGCCCTGGTGAGTAACTGACCCAGCAATCTTTTGGTGCATAGGACAATGCTCCAAAAACTGAGCCTCTCCAGCTGGGCTGCTATGAGTCCTATTAAAGCACAAATATAGGAGACAGTGGTAGTGAATGCCTAGGTTGCTGAGGGTAACCTAATTCACACTGGCTTATCTTGTGAAGGAAAGTCTTATGCTGTCACCTAAATGGTGAAAAAAAGCCTGCCAAGGGCAGACATGAGAGCCTAGTCTTCTACTCAGGGAGAACAGCAAATACAAAAAAACTAAGACAGAAAAAAGGATAGTATGTTTAACAAGGCAGTGGGATAATGCTGAATATTAAGAAATTAGGGCCCTAGCCAGTTTGGTTCAGTGGATATAGCATCGGCCTGAGGACTAAAGGTCCCAGGTTCAATTCCAGTCAAGGGCATGTACCTTGGTTGTGGGCACATCCCCAGTGTGAGGTATACAGAAGGCAGCTGATCGATGTTTCTAACTGTTTATCCCTCTCTTCCTCTCTGTAAAAAAAAAAATTAATAAAATATATTTTTTAAAAGAAAAGAAATTAGGAACTTATAAGCTATTGGAAGAAGTTTGGACTTTTTTTGTCTGATTGATTCTAAGTAAGCAACGCAGAATGAAGAGCTAAGTTAACTTTAAACAAATCACTTTGCTTTTAATGGGCAAAGTGTCTTGGTGCAAGTGTCCGCAAGCCTGTATATGTGTATGTGTGCATATATGTGGGGAGTTGATGATGTTACTAGTTTGCTGCTGTGACAAGAAATATGTGACCCAGTAGCAGTGGACAAAAATGAAGACCATTTCCTGGCCCTTTCCCCCCACTAGAGCATTACAAAGATTAAAAGGTTCAAAAATAGCCATATTATAGAGCTTCTGCAGCAGAATGCACATGTGCAAAGACTGTAGAGGTAAACAGGTCAAACCAGAGACCCCGTATGAAGAGCCACACTCAGATCCATGCAGAATGAGGAGCGGCCTGGGATGATATGGAACACACAATGAGTACTGAGGCTTAAAAAATATCCAAATGGCTAATTGAAACTGATGTTTCAAATAAATAACAAAGCGATGGCAATGCCAAAAGCTGAGGAGCACAGTCCCTGAAAGAAACACGTGCTGTGAGCAGCAGGGAGACGCCAGCATAACTGGCACAAATGTGACTGTGAATAATGCTCTTTCATGACCCTGAAAGCCTGCATCGCCGGCTGGGGAAGTGTATGCAAGGTATTCAGAACATTTTCATCTTTGAATTTTTTAGGAACAGGAAGGAGGATGCCAAGGCTAAAATGAAAAGAAAATAAGATTGGACATTCTGCAGAATGAAATGCGATGCTAATTCCTGATTCATTTGACAAATATTTATAGAGTGCTTGCTGTGTGCTAGGCCCATTGATGCTGCGCATCTTCTTTTCAAGGAACTTACATGTTTAAAGAAGAGAAAAATAAACCAATGAATTACCAAAGAGAGGAAATATCCAACAGTGAATTGAAGAAAAAAAATGTAAGTGGTAGAATGGAGAGTGCCCGGAGCCTGGTCCATTAAGGTCTCTTGGAGAAGAGACCATTTATATTATGACCCAAAAGACAAGAAGGAGTCAAAATTACCTGAAGGCTGGGAAAAAGAATTCCAGAAAGAAAGTCAATGTTGCTGAGATAAGGCAGGGAGGAGGAGGGTCATCATGAGTTTGGTGATATAGATGAGGGCTGATCATGGAAGAACCAAATAGCTGTTAACATTTTTTTTTAAAATAATGTACTGGCAAATAATGGTGAGGTTTGGAGTTTGACTTGGTTTATATTTTACAAAGTCACCCTACTTCTGCACTGAGAACAGAGAGACAAAAAAGTCAGAGGACATAGACCTAAAGAAGAGGCTGGTGATGTTTTTTACAGGATAGAGATATTTCTTGATAATTGGGGACAATGGGTGACTCAACAGGCAAATCAATAATCATGGAATAATTAAAGCTAACATGAATTTCTAATTAGATCATATTTACTTAAATCTTCCAAATATCAAGAACACATTTGTGTTGTTCCACCTAGCAAGGAAGTTTTAAAAGCAAAGAGTCTACATACTATGTGAAGTAATGTTCTTTAGTTTAATCACAAAAGTCCAACTCAAAGAGCATGTATACTTCCAGCTGCTAACAGAAATAGGGTTGTTGTAAAGAACAACTAGATGCAAAAGGCAAATGGAAAAGACCACAAGCATCTTAATTATTATTACTCTGATGAAGAGAATAAATACAGTAAAAGAAGATTATTATCCAATCTTTTTCATGAAAACTAAGCATAATGTAAAATAGTATATTAGCTTTATGAGTCCTTAGTATGTCTAAAGTGGCAAAGTAATGTGATAATATATTTCAAAACTATCACAGGCTATATATACTATAAGTAGTATTATATATTAGAAAGTATTACAGTTTTGTCACTAGTAAAATTGAGATTCCAAGGGCTAAGAATTTCACGGGTTTGAATCAAAGTTCACTAAATGTTCTTTCTTCTATTATACTGCATTGACACCCTACATTTTTTTGTTAATCCTCACAGAAGATATATGTTTTTCCCATTGATTTATAGAGACAGTGGAAAACAGGGGAGGGAGAATGGAAATAGAAAGATAAAAAGACAGACAGACATAGATGTGAGAGAGACATTGACGGGTTGCCTCTCCTGCTTATGCCCCAACCTGGACCAGGGATTGAACTTGCAACCCAAGTACATGCCCTTGAACAGGAATCAAACCAGGTCCTCCAGTGCACAGGCCAATGCTCTAATCACTAAGCAACACCAAACAGGACAGCACCCTACATCTTTATAGTCATCCCTTTTTCTCATATTATACTACAGACAAGTATAGAACCAATACACCTAATGCATATAATCCATATTTACTTAGAAATTAGAATACTTTTATAAGTAACTCAGTTCATTCCTTTCCAAATGCAATGTAATATAGGGAATATATATGGGGAAGAATAATAGCTTTGCCAATTAAAAATAATAAAATTAGTATTAGTGGTAAGCATGCATTTTATTCTTATTAAAAAAATACATCTGTAAGAGTCTGAAAACAGATAAAATTTACCTGATATAAAATTTAGTCTAATAAAAGCATAGTATTGAAATTGACCATTTCTACGGGATGCCTAAGCCACACCCACCAGCCAATCAGAGAGGCTGTATTGCAAATTAACTCAGCCAAGATGGAGGCCAGCACTCACGGAGCTGGAGTAAACAGCAGGCTTCCGTTGCACCAGGAGTAAAGTGTCTGCCGGCCAGCTGGGCTTCTCCAGGCTCAGGCAACAACACTGTTGCAATTATAGAAGCCTCGGAGCTGAAGCAAACAGCAGGCTTGTGTTGCACCAGCGATGGAGGAAACTGTCTGCCTAGAATCTACTAAGGCAACATTCTTTCAATTATAGAAGCCATGAAGCTGAAGCCAACAGGAGGCTTCGTTACCTGCCTAGGCCTCGGCTTAAAGGAACAGTGTATCAATTATAGAAGATAAATAAACCCCAGAAACCTGCTTCCAACCAGCTTTGCTGGGACATTGGGTCAATGGGAGCTGTGGGCAGCCTGAAAGCCTGAAAATAGCCCTCAGGCTGGCACCCATGCTGGCCACACCCCAATGAGGTGAGGGTCTCCACTGGGGGGCTTGGCCAGCCTGCAAACAACCATAAGCCCCTCACCCAGGCTGGCCATGTACCCCAGTAGGGACTTGAACCCTGAAGGGACTGTGGTCAGCCTGAAAACGCCCCTCAGCTCCTCACACAGGCTGGCCAGGCACCCCAGTAGGGTCCCTACACCTGAAGGGGCTGTGGGCAGCCTGAAAATGACCCTCATCCCATCACCCAGGCTGGCCACACCCCAATGGGGTGAGGGTCCACACTGGGGGGCTTGGCCAGCTTGCAAACAGCCATCAGCCCTCACCCAGGCTGACCAGGCACTCCAGCAGGTGGACATCCCCAGAGGGGTCCCAGACTGTGAGAGGGCACAGGCTGGGCTGAGGGACACCCTGAGTGCACAAATTTTTGTGCACTGGGCCCCTAGTATTTTATAAAAATTAATGAATACATTTTTATATGTACTCATTCTATAAAAGATACCTAGGTTTATCAGTTCCAAGGTACTATTCTCAATATGAAGAGAAATATAAAGGTTACTAAGGCATATATTTTAACTTTAAAAAGTTATAAAATTTAAACAAATTACCTACAGTCAAAGGAAGAATGTAAAAAGACAAAAATAATATCTGAATTGCTATATAAGAACATGGAGGATTGCATTGGAGAGCTATAAGCAATTGTGGGATGAGGCAACTGAGGCTTAGAGAAAAGTGTGGATAAGGATGAAAAAGAATAAAAACATAGAAAATGACAAATAGTTCAGTTTGTGCAGATAATGTGAGAGGAATTAGTATAGAAGAAATCTATAAAGAGTAATTAATGTGAAATATATTAAAAGTTTGAAGCAATTCTTAGTTACTATTTGGCCATCCAGAAACTTTAGTGAGAGTATGAGAGATTTGTTTGAAGGATTTTAACTTGTCACAAGTGTCTGTTTTTATATCTAATTTCTAATCCTCTCTAAGTCTCACTTTGAGGTGTGAATATGTAATCGAAAATTACATGAGGACAATTTAAGTAACTGAAGAGTTTAAGTATTTAAGTTATAAATAATTGAGGTGCCTTAAATAATAAAGGTAACCAATATAGCCATAATTTAGTTTTAATTCCTAAAATATTTTATGAAGATAAAAGTGGAAATACTCAAACAAAAGGGAGAATATTTGTCTCTCATTTTCATATCCTTAATATTTCTCAGATTGAAAATTCCTATTCAAATGACTTGAACTGTAAAGTGTAATTGTTCCATGAATTATGCTATATCTGATTAACTGGGTGTATTTGCAGCTGTTCTTACTATTCCCAGTTAAATGATGTAATTAAAAAGAATATTTATCTTTGAGGGACAGGGCAGTTTAGGTTTCCCTTCCATCTTATGAAGTTTAAGATCTAATTTAACGAAGTCAATGAAGAGAAAGTGGGTTTTCAAAGTATGCAAAGACTGAGTAGCTCTGGGAGTTATATAGTCAGAAGAAGGGCAAACCTTACCCTAACTGTAAGAAACATACATGCATAGCAAATCAGTGAGGGGCACTCATGGAGATACATTAATTATATAGTTGTTGTTTTTGCATAGCTGTCACTTGGCTATTTTAAGAGTTTTTTGATGGTTTGTTTTTTTTCAGGGGAGGGGAGGAAGAAAGGAGCTGTTTCAAGTAGATGGGTGAAAAATGCCCAATAGTTTTTTATTAGAGGGTACACAACCATGACAGAATTTGTGTATTTATATAGCCTATATCGTAGTAGCCTTAAAAATAAGTGAGCTCTGGAATAGAGATGAATTCTAATTGAAAAAGGTTAATTGTAAGAGTCAAGGTAACAGTATTTCTGGATCTAGAACTTGGTCCTATGGTTATACTCTTTGTTCTCCTGTATTACTCTCTTAATTTATATGTTCACTTATACAATACAAAAATATACCCTCAAAGTTAAAAAAAACCAATAAAGTAAAACCATCTGCTGAACTTACATTTCACTTCTAACCACCTTCACATTTCTCTCTTCCTTCTTAGCTGAATTTCTTGAAAGCATTATTTACACAACCCATTTTTTTACTTCCTCACTTTTATTTACACCTTTTAAAATTTTAATTTAGAATCTTGCCCACATTTTACCACTAAAATTCCCTCTGTGTTACCAAATCTTATACTATGTCCTCAACTTGCTCATTTGATAAATATTTACTGTGTACCTATCACACACCAAGAACTCTTCTAATCATTCAGAATATAGCAGTGTGGAAAAGAGTCAAATATCCCTGACTTCAGGGACTTATATTCAAATGACAACACTATGAAGAAAAATGAGTGGGGTTTAAATGCCAGCAAATAGATACCATTTGAAGTAGGGTATTATAAAAGCCCCATTGAGCCCAGCCACTGTAGCTCAGTGGTTGAGCATCAACCCATAGACCAAGAGGTTGCCAGTTCGATTCCCAGGCAGGGCACATGCCAAGGTGGTGGGCACAATCCCTAGTAGGATGCATGCACGAGGCAGTTGATCGATGTTTCTTATCAATGCTTCTATTTCTCTCTCCCTCTCTCTTCCTCTCGCTATAAATCAATAAAAACATTTTTAAAAACCTACTGAGAATGTAAGATTTAAGCAAAGAGATAAAGTATATCAGATAATTTGCATAATTACCTGAGGAAAGACCTGTCTAGGAAGAGAGAACAATGAATCCGAAAGATCTAGTACAGGAGCATTTAAGAGACTCTGAGAACCAGCAAGGATGCTGCTATGTGAGAGGAGTGGAGAAGGAAGGAATGAGGTCAGCAACTTAAAAGGCTAACTCCTCTAAGTACATTAGACAGGCTTCTACCCTGATTTGGACAAAACCATTACGGGGTTCTTAGCTGAGGAATGACACTATCTGATTTAGATTTTTTAAATATTATTTTGGCTGATGTATTTCTAACTGGTGATGGAAGACCAAGAATATAAGCAGGGAGACCTTTTAGGAAGAAGTTGCAATGACAGAGGCAAGAAAGTGGTGGCTCAAAACTGGTTATCTGCAATGAAGGTGGAAGAAAGTAGTTATATTATGTATATTTTGAAGGTACATGATCTCTTGATCATTACTTGCTGATACGTAAGAAAAAATGAGGCATCAAGAATGATCTCAAAGATTTGGCCTGATTACCTGGAAATGAAGAACTGTCACTTGCTAAGACAGGAAGGGGCAGACTTTGTGAGCAAACAGCTCAGTAATGGAGATGTTATGTCTGAGAAGCATATTAAAAATGCATGGAGAGATTTTGTAAAGGAGGCTGCATGTTGACTACTAGATCTGAGGGCAGAAGGTCTGAGTTGGAGTACAATCTTGGGAGCCATTAGCACAGATTGCTTCAAACTGAAGGGCTGCATGAGATGCCAAAGAGCTCTGTGAGGAGAATTACCAGTGAGTTTGAGGCAAAACAGGGCAATACCATTCTTGAGGCCAAGTGCAAAATGTGTTTTGATGAGGAGGGGAAAATCAATGTGTGAAATTCTATTAAAAGGCTAAATAATACAAAATTTGAGAATGGTGACCTCTATTCCTCATAGGCATAGACACTTACATAGTTTAAGACAGAATTAGAAGAGAGGAACTGAATATAATGAATATTTTTTTAAAATTATTCTGAGAATTTAATATAAAGGAGAACAGAAAATCTTTCAGAGCCTATCACTCATTTGATCTTTTTGAAACACTCTGTCTTCTGGGCTTTTACAAAGCCACTCTCAGGTTCCCATCTACTGTAGTTTACTCATCTTGGTAGATTATTTTCAATCTCTGGTTGGTTTCTGTTCCTCCACATAAAATGTAAATGCTGAATTTTTCAGGCCTCAATCCTAGGCTGTCTTTTCTCACTTTGCATTTTCTGTCTTCATGGGGCAGTCATCAAATCCCACAGATTTAAATGTTTGTTTGATAGCCTCAATCACAAATGAAATTTCATGTATAAGTCTTCTTGAATTTCAGACAAAAATATGTCTTTCTTTTTAAAATACACATATGATCATTTCTGTAACAACACAAATATACTCTAGAAATCATATATAACAGGCCTCAAAGAGTTTTGTTTTCCTTGCCACTATAAAAATTTTCTTTCTCCTTATAGTCTTTAGTATCTTACCAAGGAAATTTTAGAAATCATAATTTCTTCTTTTCCCTCAGGCCAACTTAGAAATAACCAGTAAATCCTGTCAATTTCAACTCAAATTTATATTAAATCTGCTTTTCTTTCATTTTTTCCTCATCATCCTAACTCAAGCAGTCCATATCTGTCACCAGGACAGGACAACACAAGTCACCTTTTCCCACTTTCATTCTTGCCTCTCTACAGTTTTCATACTAATGTGAAAAAAAAATATCTCCTCAAAGATCAAACCATATTTCCCCTCTCCCCTCCTTAAAATTATGCTATGTATCTCTTATCACTGTCTGAGGACATAATTCTGTAACATTACTTCAGGTCGCTCTCACATATTACTGCTGTATCAGCCATATGGATTGTTGTTGGTTCGTCAAGCACGTTTTTCTTCTTCAGGAACACTGTTTCCTCTGACTGGCTATTCTTTTCAATGCCACTGCTCTGGCACTGCCTCCCCCACTCTCTCATAGTAAGCATCTTTTCCTCTTTCACATCATTTCACCAGGAAGATATGTTCCCTGAGTATCTACCTAACCCAGATCCTGCATCCCCTATTGTATTCCCTTTTCCAGCCCCTTTATTTATTTATTTATATCAGACATTTGCACTTACACAATTTTGGTTCATTTAATGCATATAGTTATAGTTATAGTTACAGACTCACCTACATTACAATAACTATGAAAGCAAGGACTTTGCAGCTCTCATTTACCATCCTACCCCTTAGAAAAAGTACACAGATCACCCTGACCGGTTTGGCTCAGTGGATAGAGCGTTGGCCTGCGGACTGAAAGATCCCAGATTTGATTCCGGTCAAGGGCATGTACTTTGGTTGCCAGCACATCCCCAGTAGGGGGCATGCAGGAGGCAGTTGATCAATGTTTCCAGCTCTCTATCCCTCTCTATAAGAAAAAGTACACAGATCATGCTCAATGTTTGTTTACTGGATAAATGGATGGATGGGTGGATGATTTCTATGGTTAGATCACAGTGAAACTATGGGAATGAATTAAATATGCTTCTTAAGGAACTGCATTAATAACAGAGGAATCTGCAAATAACAGTGAGACAAATATCCTAAGTAGCCCAGAGAAGCATAACCTCTTAGATAGAAATTTATAGGAGCTGACATTTTGGTTACCAGTTCATATTATATGAGCCAATGTGTAAATTTCTTTGTATACAATTTCATTTAACACAAAAAGACTTTGAAATAATTTGCATTAACATCTCTATTTTATAATTAAAGAGACAAAGTTTATAAGGATACTAAAATAGCTAAAAAATGATAACAGAATTTGAACACTGGTCTCCTTTTCCAGAGTCTGCATTTATAACAATGAATCATAAAAAACTTCAGCATTCACAAATTATATTTAAATTATTTTATTATTCTCTGATACATGTATTATTTTGTTATTTTTATTAAACTATGGTTTTCAAAAACAATTTTATTGAAAACAGAAAAAAATAAATGCTCACTCATGGAGAAGGGAAAATGTGAAATCAGATATATGAAGCAATCAGCTTAAATGTAAAAGAAATTTTGAAATTTCTTTTACACTTGGACCTGAATGTCTGTGTTTGCCCAGGAATCATACTGAATTCAATTTTACTGTACTGATGAGAAAGCTGGAAGTCAAAATTTAGAGAGTTAAAGACTCAATTAGGTCTTTAATCCTGTTGGGTTAAAGGTCTAAAAAAATATTTAATTTGACTAGGATATACCTTTTATCATATGCTGCATGTTGTATTTTTTTGTGCTTCCTAACATTTATTATAAAGAGATATAAATTTTCCTATCAATTTGTTTTACTAGGGTACATGTTATTACTCTTCTGATATCTACCACAACGGACCTCAATGTTATATGAATTTACAGTTTGTAAAAATTATTTAAATAATTACATAAGTTTATAAATAATGGTAAGTATGAGAAATAGTGGGTATTAAGAACCTGCTCTTGCCCTGGCCAGTGTGGCTGAGCTGGTTAAGCACCATCTCATGCACCAAAGTTTGCCAGGGAGGCAACAATTGATGTTTCTCTTTCATTGGTCGGTCTCTCTCTCTCTCTCTCTCTCTCTCTCTCTCTCTCTCTCTCTCCCTCTCTCTCCTCTCTCTTCCTCCCTCTCTCTATCTCTCCCCCTTTCCCTTCCTCCCTCTCTAAAAAGTCAATAAGATCAAATTTTAAAAAGAACCTGCTCTTATGTTTAAGAACTTAATACAGAAATTAACTTGTGTTGAGGTTACTAATTTTTTCATGTTTGCTTATATTATCTTTATACATTTGTTCTTCAAAAGATTGATTCTTTATTTCTCACCCTATAAAATTCACAGTAACCTATGCTGTTTTAACATATACTTTCCTTGTTACTGTTTTTTTTTCTGCAGAATTGTAAGAAATGTGTTTTTTCAAGTTACTTAACCTAAACCGTGGATAATAATTTTATCTAGAAATGGAAATCAACTATCAGGATAATTAGAATACCTTATAGTAATATTTTATGTATGAATAAAAAACAAAATAAGCTCTGATAAAATAGAAGATAGAACAGAGGTTTTGAAAGAAGGGGAGGAAAAAATAGAATGCACATTATTTAGTCAAATATTTTTAGAGAAAAACATTTCTCTAAAATAAAGCACAATTTTAGAGGGGAAAAAAGAAAAATAAACAAGACTTGACTCCAGACATTCTGATTTCTGAAACACTATTTACCACTATGCCATGGAAACAGTATTGCGATTATCATCAAATTACATCACATGAGAAGCTGTATTTCAGCAATGTATAAGTTAAATCCTTTAAAAAGAAATTGTATAATATAAGTACAGCCGTAACAAGGTACTTCTATAATTTTGGGGAAGACCTTAGTCTCAGCGATATAAAAAATGTTTATTTTTCACTCCCCCCAAAAAAGGCCAGTAAAAGAATGACCAAAATGCATTCTAACATAATTTACTTTGAAAGGGAAGCCACTTTTTACCCCTTTTGTGCACAATGACATCATCCTGACAGAGTCCCTTAGGAACAGACATTGCGGGAGGTTCCCTATGAAGTTAGAGTGGAAGGGCACCACCCTTCCAACATCTGATCCTTGCCTGGCCAGCATCACTCAGTAGCTGAGTGCCGAACCTATGAACCAGGAGGTCAGGGTTGGATTTCTGGTCAGGGCAGCACATGCCTGGGATACAGGCTCGATCCCCAGTGGGGAGCATGCAGGAGGCAGCCAATCAATGATTTTCTCTCATTATTGATGTTTCTTTCTCTCCCTTTCCCTTCCTGTCTGAAATTAATAAAATATATATATTTTTAAATATGTTTTCTAAGTATAAAAAAAAAAAAGAAAAAACTTAGGAATAATATCCTAAGTTGGTTCCATTCAGATTCAGATTGATTTTGGCCTACAGCCCTACTTATCACTTAATTAAATGAAATGCATTATGCAGATCTATTAAGTAAGTCATGTAGCAGAAGAAACAATGAAATGTAGCATGAAAACACATTGCAAATTATATAGAAAGAATTCTCTCAGGAAAATAAAAGTATATTGCAGGGTCATCTATACACAAAGGTATGTTAAAAGGCATTCAGCAGCCCAAAAGAAAACAGGACAGGAAATAGAAGAGTTATTGAACAATGTAGCGAAAAGCTTAAAATATTGGGTCCTTTTCTGCAAAAAATATTTTCTTAAAAGAAGAACTTGGCCTCATTTCATTTCCTTTGCAGTTTTAGGAAAATCATTCCAATTTGGAGCATTTAGCACCAGACTTAGTGTCTCTTTTTCAAGGTAATTTAATAGCTACAGAATCAATAGTACAACTCAATGGGAAAAATGCAAAATTAAAATCTGTACATCAAAAGAGAACTTTAGTATATTTTAGTAACTCTGATTCAGAATTTTAGGTAAAGGAGGTAAATGAATCAGGGGCCAAAGTTTGAATTTATTGATTAAAGCAGCAGTTCTCAACCTGTGAGTCGTGACCCCTTTGTGGGTCAAACAACCCTTCCACAGGGGTTGCCTAAGACCATTGGAAAACACATATATAATTATATTACGATTCATAACAGTAGCAAAATTACAGTTATGAAGTAGCAACGAAAATAATTTTATGGTTGGGGGTCACACAACATGAGGAACTGTATTAAAGGGTTGAGGCATTAGGAAGGTGGAGAACCACTGGATTAAAGTACTAACCACAGCTGGCAAGATTTAGTAAACATATTTTTAAAATATATAAAATGGAGAGTGAGCCAGAGTGGGATAGAGAGGGTCAACTGGGGGGAAAAGGAGATATTTGTAATACTTTCAACAATAAAGTTTGCTTCCTGTTTCACCAGAGATTCAAAATTGGCATCATCTGAGGACTTGTCCAATCAGGCTACCTGAAAGGTAAATATATCTCAACAGAAGAATGTCAGGGGATCTAGTGACTGGGGACAAATTTGGGCAAGTATTTGTTTAGGATACGGATGCATTACCCTGGGATAAGAAATCACAAAAGAGGGAGACCAGCTGAAATCATTGTCTAGGCCCCAATCAGTCTAAATAGTGGACCAGAGAGCATGTAGCTAGCTTAGGATTTAGTTCCAGGTCAGACCTTTTTACCCATTTTCCCCTCTACTGTTTTTTCTTTTCTCTTTTTTAAAATATTCTTATTGATTTTAGAGAGAGGAAGGGAAAGGGAGAGAAAAGTCAATGATATGAGAATCATTAATAGGCTGCCTCCTGCATGACCACTACTGTGAAAACTAGAAGGAATCTGAGGCTTTTCTTAAAACTTAATATTGATGATATTTTGTTTTTGCATACAGTTACTACACTTTCGGAATCAAAGAATGAATATCCTTGTGGGAAAAATATAACACAATGGAATGTATGAAATCATGCCTGTGGTAGATAATCAAAACATACTGAACACACTGGTTTTAAATAAGGTCATGATTTTTAAAGTTTTAAAAGGAGAAAGTCAGAATTTGTTTAATGCTTTTATTTTATTGATTATTTTTAAATTGTATATGGCGAGGTGGGGAATCATTTTTAATTATGGATTCTAAAGTTCTGAAATAAGACAGACCTTGCAGTGCAATGATCATAAACAATAAATTATAAAGTTTTGATGGATAACAATAAAAAGCAGAGGAATGAGAAAAACTATACTATATCATATTATCTGTGTGTTATGTGTGTGATTTCAGCTTCCTACATTCTTATCATTGGAGAGCCCTAACTTAGCTGCCACAAGAGGGTGACTCACCTTATCTGCTGAGGCTGCAGCTGCAGCATTTAATAGGGCAGCCATGAGCCACTTGTGGCTTTTGAGCATTTAAAATGTAGGTAGTGAGACTGATGAACCGAAATTGTAATTTTACCCCATTGAAATTCATTTTAATTTTAATTTAGGAATAGGCAGCACAAAATATTTTTAGTAAATATACCTTTACTGTTTTAATAGATTACATTTTCTTTTAACTCTTGCACTGTGTAAAATATAGTATTACAGTGAGAGTGTTAGGAGCATAAACTGACATAACATTATAATGTATTTATTTGAATAGTTTATGTAAATATGAAAAATTATAATGAAACTTAAGAAAATTATAACTGAAAATATATACATTTAAATATTACTATTTTATTTATAAGTTGATTATTCTTCTATGAAATCACTTGATACATGATTAAGTAACACTTGATACTTAATTTTCAGTATAAGTTTTGCTGTAAGTGTAAAATACATAGACTTTTTAAATTGTGGTACATCTACACAATAGAATACTAAACTGTGGTAAAAAGAAGGAATGCCCACCATTTGCAACAGCATGGATAGAACTGAAGAGTATTATGTGAAGTGAAATAAGCCAGTCAGAGAAAGATAAATATCTCACTCATTTATGGAATATAATGATCAACATAAACTAGTGAACAGAGACAGAGAAGCATTGATCAGATCATCAAACCTCAGAGGGAAGGTAGGGGAGGATGGGGGTAAGGAAGAAAGATCAACCAAAGGACTTGTATGCACCTATGTAAGCCTAACCAATGGACACAGACACCAGGGGGGTGAGGGCATGAATGGGTGGGTGGGGGTGGTGGTAAAGGGAGGATAAGGACACATATGTAATACCTTAATCAATAAAGAAATTTTAAAAAAGATACATAGACTTTTGCGATTTGATTGGAAAATAAAATGCAAAATAGCATTAACATTTTTTATATTAAATGTTAAAATGTTAATATTTTGGGCATGCTAGTTAAATATAATTAAAATTAACTTTGTGTGTTTTTTCTTTATTGATTAAGTTATTAGATATGTGTTCTTATCATTCCATTGCCACCCCACCTCCCCACTCATGCCCTCATCCTCCTAGTGTCTGTGCCCATTGGTTATGCTTATATGCATGTGTATAAGTCCTTTGGTTGGTCTCTCCCCCTTCCCACCCTTCCCTGCCTTCCCTCTGAGGTTTAATGGTCTGATCAATGTTTCTTTTATATTTTATCTAATTTAATAAAAGAGTAATATGCAAATTAACCATCACTCCAAGACACCCAAGCCATGCCCACCAGCCAAGCCATGCCCCCAGCCAATCAGAACAGCTACATACAAATTAACCCAGACAAGATGGCGGCTGGCAGCCATGGAGCTAAAGCAAATAGGAGGCTTCTGTTTGGCCAGCTGGGCCTCTGCTCAAGGCAACAAAGTTTCAATTATAGAAGATAAATAAACCCCAGAACCTGATTCCAGCCAGCCTTACTGGGACATTGGGTCAATGGGAGCTGTGGGCAGCCTGAAAATGACCCTCAGCCCCTCACCCAGGCTGACCAGGTACCCCAGTAGAGACCCGAACCCTGAAGGGACTGTGGGCAGCCTGAAAACAGCCCTCAGCCCCCCACCCAGGCTGGCCGCACCCCCATGGGTGAGGGTCCCCACTGGGGAGCTTGGCCAGCCTGCAAACAGCCATCAGCCCCTCACTCAGGCTGGCCAGGCATGCCAGCAAGTGGACATCCCCCTAGGGATCCCAGACAGCGAAAGGGCACAGGCTGGGCTGAGGGACCCCCCACCCCCGCCAAGTTCACAAATTTTTGTGCACTGGGCCCCTAGTGTAGCTATAAGAAAATTTAAAATTCTATATATGTGTGTGTGACACATAACACTGTAAAGTTGAGCTATAATTAGACCAACTTTTGTGAGTTAGTGGCACTGGGAACAGATTAAGCCCAAAAGGCTTTAGATCTGGAAAAAAAAGTCTGTTGTTCCATTATCTAATGGCCTTAAACTCCTCAGATGTTAAGGAATACATTCAAATTCACAGTGTGAGGTCTGTATCAAAATTTACCAACTTCTAGTTTAGTGCTCTTCGAAGTAAAGTGTATTCCTGGGAATCTTTACCCCTCTCTCCTTTTCCAATATTAGTTTTTATTGTCATTTATCACTTAAACAGCTATCCCATGTAAAAGTTTACTGGATTTTTGTTACATTGATAAGCGAGAAAAAATAGTATATGCTTGGAAATTCAACAGAAGTGCATGACCACAAAATCTGGAGGCACATGTTAGTTATGAAAACGCTATGTAGTACTTGTTACATTTTCTGTAGGAAAGAAGAATGTAATCCAAAGCAACAAGGTTGTTTTCTTGTTAGATCAATAACAATGTTTAAATTTCACCTTTTCAAACAAAAGTGTACTTGGGTATTATGAGACTATTGCCTTTTCTGATAAGGGTTATTATACTTCTTTCACCTTAAGCTATTTTATAGCTACAGATTCCTACTTGCGTTTTCCAATAACAGTCAGTATTCCTAATATAATAAAAGGATAAATAAGTCTGTAAGAGAAGATAGTTTTTTTGTTGTTCTATGCACATATAGTAGACAAGGATATATCACATGGTTAATTTTTAAGACATATGTCTGTTAAATGTTTGATATAGTTTTACCAGGAATAATTTTCTTTATAATGTCTACTGTATTGAAACCTATATTAAATTAATTCCTTTAAAAAAATCAACAACCGAGCACTTATGTTATCAAGTAAACAGGAGTCTGCAACATATTGCTATGAAATGTTGGATACTCTTATTTCAGATAATACTTCTATTACCATAATATGCTTGAAATCGACTTCCAACTCATTTGTAGTCAAACAATAAGGGTGTCAATGCTTTTCCTGCTGCTGCTACTGATAATAGTAATAGCAGCTAACATTTATATGATGCCTACACTCTGTCAGACACTTGTCAATGCTTTATGTATATTAACTGATTACATAAATAACATCATTGCTTTATTAACATGTCACTTTTAATCAAGCACAGTATACTGAGACAATTTTTTTTCTTTATTCATCAAATTTCATTATCAATGAATTTTAGCCTTTTCTGAAAATAAAATAAATCCATTGTAAATTTTCAAATTTGAAAATATTTAAGGCTGGAGTTCATAGTAAAATTATCATAGGTCTAAGAAGAAACAAACAAACAAAATAAAACAAAACAAAACTCTAAAGATTAAGACTTGGCTGCACTATTTTCTAATATGATTTGGGGCTCTAACACTTTTTTTGTAAGGGCTATAATTAGCTCATATTGAACCTCTGAGTGGTTCAGACAATAAGCATTCTCCTTCACTCCCCAGAGGAACTCATAATTTCTTAATTTTAATATTTCATGTTCTTCTTTTAATATAATATACACTCATCTTTTCAAATCCTATAGAGGAAACCCCCTGAATTCTGAGACTATGTAATATCAGAACCTAGCACAGCATCTGGTACAGAGTAAGTGCTCAGTAATATTTTTGTTGAACAAAATGGGATGGGCAAATGAACAAATAAATAAATGTGCCATAACAGATCTCAAGTAGGGGTTTTAATTTAAGGAATTATTTTAGTTTCAGCAAACAGCATTAGCAATTTGCCTGCCTCATCTATAACTTTGGGTAATTAAATAACTAAAGAAAAGGTCAGGCTAACTAATGATAGATGTATTGTCACATAAAGTTAAATCTTACTATCACACCTTACAGAATCATTTCCCAAAATGTGGCCTGAGAAATAAGTAGTTTCAAAATAAGCTGAAAGGGGTTATTTGCTTCAAGAAAATATTTCATCTTAAATTTGTTCAATCCAGTGTTTACAAAGCATTCATCACCTTACAACTCTAAACTAAAGAAAAATCCAAAGTTAATATCTTTAGCCTCTGAATAAACTTTCCTAAATTGCCTTTAGCTATTTCTGGATATCTTTGAATTTGAATGAAAATATCTAGGGATTTAAATTTTATGATGAACATTTTCGATTTTATGATGAAATTGCCTATAAAATAAATATAAGTATGGTCCCAAGGCTTGTTGCCTCAGACCTCACTTTCACACAGACGTGGAGGATCAATCATCTACAATGTGTTCGATGGCTTGTACCTGCTGTGCTTGATACTTTTGGAGGTCATTTTGTGCAATTACTGAATCATCATAAAAACAAATTATTGCCCTAACCGGTTTGGCTCAGTGGATAGAGCGTCAGCCTGCAGACTCGAGGGTCCCAGGTTCAATTCTGGTCAAGGGCATGACGTTGGTTGTGTGTACATCCCTAGTGGGGGGTGTGCAAGAGGCAGCTGATCGATGTTTCTCTCTCATAAATATTTCTAACTCTATATCCCTCTCCTTCCCTATCTGTAAAAAATCAATAAACTATATTTTAAAAATAAAAAAGTAAAAACAAATTACTTGTTCAAAATATTTGCAACATCAACAGAATTTATAAAACACTGAATTTTGTTTATTGCACACCAAATTAATCTGTTATTGTTTGTTATGTGCTTATCCTTACGTGATATAACAAAACTGCCCTCACTAGAGGCTTATGTGAGTAAAACTATCAGATATATCATAAATAAATGAATACTAATTGGAATATTGGGTCACTATGAAGTACTACCATTAAATGATGCAATTTTTGTAATCTACCCAATGTCCTTTAAATGCAAGAAGTTTATACAATTACACACTAAAAAGGGTACTCATGAATTCATTGCTTTATAATAATTTAAAATACTTGACAGAAACCACATTAACTAAAAGGAAAATGCTAAGCCAAAGTTAGTTGGCATAATAAAGGTAGCAAATATTACAGACTTATGTATATTTTGAAAAAGCAAATTGCAGCTATAAAAGCAGCTTGAACTTATTAAATCAATCTATAATAATAAAACTATAATATGCTAATTATACCAGATGTCCTTCCAGGTGACCTCCTGGACAAAGCCAGGGCTACTAGGAAGCCTAGATCCTAGGTGCCAGAAGGAAGCCCGTGCTGACAGCCAGGGGAAGGAAGACCTACTCTTGTACAAATTTTGTGCATCAGGCCTCTAGTATGTAATATATTTTACACTTATTTAGTAAAGATAATATAAATATTTCCTTGAGGAGATCAATTTCTCACTGAATAAATAGGCAAGCTATTTAAAAATTTTTAAACATGTATTTCTCATTCCTATTAATTTTGACACTGTGGACTTTCCTCCTTCTTTGAGTCCCTTAGATTACTGTTTTGGGAACGTTCTTATATAACTTTGACTGACAATTACATTTTTAAAGTCCTACCCCGATATTAATATTGATAGTCATGCTATGATGAGAGAGATCATACATTTCAAAATGTTTCCTTTTTAGCTTCAGAGACAAGTCTGGAAGACTTTATAAAAAGCACGGTTAGTGAAAACTCAGGACATGCAAAGTAATGCTGTCCCATAATCTAATAGAATAAAAAACTCTAAGCTGTCCCTTTGTGTAAAAATTTTCATGGAGGATGGAGTAAGGAAGAGTACAAATATCTATATGGATTTGTTAAACTCCATTTGCTAAAGGAATTAATTCTGAAATCTTACAATATGGACTCAGGGAAAATGTAAGGCCCTTAAAGACACACATATATTCAGCAGAACACCAGAATAGGTGACAGGCAAGTTGGTAGTCTTACACTGTGTTGAACAATGAATGTTGGGTGGCAGATAGGTGTAAGTAAGTTAAAGATCTAGGACTCTGCCACAGGGCTATCATCAGAAGAGAAAAGGAAGATGTGGATTAAAGAGTTTTAGCTAAATTGGAGATGAAGACCCAGCAAAAACTGTCATGGAATAGATAGAAAATGGATCTTGCTAAAAGTGCATAACACAAGCTGCTTTGAGGATACCAGCAGTAAATGCAGGATTCTCAGATACAAAGAAGTGACCTCTCCACTGATAAGAAGAGCTGATAATAAGAACAAGGGTTTACATAAGGACCAGTCAGTTTCATCCTGCCACCACTAGTGCTCAATAGATATCACTTGTATTAGAAGCTTTATTTTAAAAAGAAGAAGGCATTGATGTGAACCTTAAAGGTTTGAACATTTACCCTAAGGATGCTGAGTTAACACAAAAGAGACTTTGTCGTAAAAGAGATTGGCTAATTTTATGTTTGTTCTGTCATCAGCAGGAATACGTGAGCCAAATGAAAACATTGCTCTATAGTGATTTTTTTCCAAGTTTTGCAGTTAAATGCTACATTTTAAACTTACTACATGTTTTAGGAAATATTGTCCATATTACAACTAGATATTTTATAGATTATTTCCCATTCACAGTAGTTGCTCTATTTGAAGATAGCAATCTAAATCACAATAATTTTACTAAACTATTTTTGGAACCTCATGAATTTCATATGATTGTAATATAAGGTTAATATAATTTGCCTTTCACTTTTTAAGGTATATCAATCATATACCTTAAGGTATATCAATCATATATTTGGATGGAACACTGACTTAAGAAAGAATATTTCTCAAACATTAAACAATTTTTAAGTATAAAAATTTTATAAAGAAATAAAACATTGGCTTAAGAATACTTAGCAAAGTAAGCATTAAAGACCTTTTAAAAAAATAACATGATTTTTCCCTTTTGACTATTAGTCCCTGTCACTCTCCTATCAATGAAGATTGATCAGTCCCTTAAAAAAGACTAAAAATCTTATAACATATATCCATCTACTTCTTAATATTCTGATTTCCATGACTATTTCATAAGCATATACATTACTTATTTTACACTTTCCTGCTATACTTTTCTCAGAAATCCATTATCAACTGATTTTAAGAAATCCTTTTTATCAGAATATGAATATAATTTTTCCAAATGTAACTTTTTTCTAATGAATCATGTCCTCCATGGGTAGTCTCTGTTTTCATGCATAACATTAACTCATAACCAGAATAAAAAGGGCTATAAAACAGACAGCATAAAGAAACAACTTTATGTCTAAATCTCATTTTTATATATTTATCTATGTATACATATATTACATTATGTATTTCATCTCCAAATACTCTTGTGGCTTAATATTTAATTCATAACTATTAAAATGATAGCAAGACAAAGTATTTTACTAGAAATTATGTTTGAATAGAGTTAAGCAAATAAGTCACCAGCATTGTGTTTCTGATATAAAACCCTTAGCTCTGTTTACCAGGTTATGTTGCAGTGGAATTTCTATTTCAGGAAAACTTGTAATTAAATGATAATTTGCCAGTTACTGTCAAGCACACCTACATTTATGAACAGAAATGTGAGATGGAAGATATATAAAGTGGCAAATAAATTGTAAGGATTGGAATGAAGAAATAAGTCTAGTTAGTTATGGAAGATTTTCATGCAATCATTATTATCATCTAACTAGAAGCCCAGTGCACAAATTCGTGCATGGGTGAGGTCCCAGGGATCGAGGTCTATCGGGGCTGGCCAGCTAGGCAAGAAACTGTGGGAGGTTGGCTGGCTGCAGGAGGTTGGCTGTGGGAGTGTACTGAGCACCAGTGGGCAGCTCCTGCATTGAGCATCTACACCTTGGTGGTCAGTGTGTTGTCATAGCAACCAGTCAACCAGCTGTTTGGTCAACCAGTCGTAACGGTCACTTAGGCTTTTATATATATAGATGTGGTTAAAGGCCTTAAATTTTATATTGGCATGTCTATAAAATATACACTTGCACCCTAGAAAATAATACTATTAGGAGTTTTTAATAACTATTTTGACCAATGTTTACTTATACAGACAATTCGAGTACTAAATATGTTATCTTGATTATCTCTGATGGTTATGCTATTTAAGATGATAAATCCCATTGACTAGACAGGTATATAAAGCAAGAAGTAAAAAGAAGTTTCTTATTTTTAACCATAAAAGGAAAGAAAAGAGAACAAAATCCAGGTAAAAGTAATTATTTTGCATTGAGAGAGATTTGAAGAAAATTTATGTAAATAATAATAATAATAATAATAATAATAATAATAATCAAAAAATAAAACAAAATACAGACTAGAAATTATTCTCAAACACTGAACACCAATGAAACTCACATTCCTATTCTGTCAAAACACAGTAAATAAAAATAACTTACTTCACAAACTTAAAATAATGCAGTTTGTCTATGTATGAAAAGGAGATTTTTTGAGATAAGGATTCAAAAGAGTTTATGAATTTTCCCACAGCATGTACTCACTAAAAATTAAGTAACTATTATAATATGAAAAAATACATATTCATACAGACTTCTTGAATTGTGATGGCAAAGCCCTGTTCACTGTCTTTATCAGAAAAGCAGTCTATTTGTCCATGTCCAACATTCCCATGACAGTGAACTATATCTACATTATCTGAAACCAAAGTTTTGATCTTCACTATTTACTCTTTCACCACCAACCTTGATATCATAAATATGACACACTGACAGTTACCAAATTAGAAGAGGGGTTTTATAATAGAATGGTGGAGTATGACTCACAATATTTTATTAACAGTCCCACATAATAAAGAGGTGATATGCAAATTGTCACACCCTCACACAAGATGGCCACCACAAGATGGCCAGTAGGGGAGAGCAGTTGTGGGCAATCAGGCCAGCAGGAGAGGACAGTTAGGGACAACCAGGAAAGCAGGGGAGGGCAGTTGGGGGGACCAGGCCTGTGGGAGAAGGCAGTTGGGGGAACCAGGCCTGCAGGGGAGGGTAGTTGGGAGTGACCAGGCCTGCAGGGGAGGGAGTTGGGGTGACAAGGCCTGCTGCAGAGGGCAGTTGAGGGGGACCAGGCTGGCAGGGGAGGACAGTTGCTGGGTCCAGGTCTGCAGGGGAGGGCAATTGAGGGTAACCAGGCAGGCAGGGTAGGGCAGTTAGGGTAACTGGGCTGGCAGGGTAGGGCAGTTAGGGGTAACTGGACTGGCAGGGTAGGGCAGTTAGGGGTAACTGGGCTGGCAGGGGAGGGCAGTTGGGGGATGATAAGGCTGGCAGGCAGAAGCGATTGACGGCAATCAGGCAGGCAGGCAGGCAGGCAGGCAGGCAGGCAGGCAGGCAAGCAATTGGGAGCCAGCAGTCCTGAATTGTGAGAGGGATGTTGGACTGCCAGTTTAGGCCCAATCCCACAGGGACATCCCTGAAGGAGTTCCAGATTGGAAAGGGTGCAGGCTGGGCTGAGGGACCCCATCCCCAGTGCACAAATTTCATGCATCAGCCTCTAGTGGATATATAAAGGTACAAAAAAAACTGATGTCTAAACATAATTAGGAAAAACATATAATTAAAGAGGTTGCTTTAATGCTGTGCTCTGGACTATACGTGTGATTTTAAAAATTCAGTTGTACAAATGAAACTGCTTCTCATGTTTACTTAAGAAAATAAATTCTATTTTAAATGAGTTCTAAGTTGAAGAGTGCTTTTTCCCTAGAGAATATGGGCTGCCTCATTTGTGATAGCGAGAAATATAAAACCCAGTGTTTTCCCTTTTTCATTGTTTACTGAATTTAAATTTTATGTTTGATGATAATTTTAAATACGTTCTACCTCATGGTTAAAAAGTGTGTTTCTAACCATTCCAAATGGTTGATTACCTCTTTCCACTGAAGCGTATTTATTCACTGCATGATCAATTTTTACTATTAGAAATCTTAAATACCTTTTGCTTTACACAACAAACAATATCTGGCTATTGTGAAAATTTTAATTGATGGGGAAACTAAAGCTCAGACAAGTCAAGCAGCAATTAGAAACTTCATAATTTAACCCTCATTTTCTGACTCCAAATCCTACTCTTTCTTATTACACTATGCTGAATCCCCAATAATCTTATTTACCTTTGTTCAGTAACTGTGTATATAAACTTGTCAAAACATTTTCAAATACAAAATATGGAGTAAAAACCCGTAAATTATTTTCACATAAATTATGGACATCTAAAATGCCAAAGGCCTCTGTGTAACTAAGGGTAATGGCAGTGTACTTTAATACAATTTGAAATTTTGGTCCATTAAATATGTTTTCTTACAAAAAAATACACAGGTGATACCCAAATTACTGTAACTTCTTTGAGAACATATATAAAATATTTTATTCATGAATATAAAATGGCCATATAATTATTAATGTATCTTTATTACATTGAAAATAACTATCTATAAAATATTAACCTGCATAAGAAGAATCACAGGAATAATATTATGGGAAAAAACTTTAAAAATCAAAATGAGATCAACTATAAAATGATTTAGAAGACTTAATCTATAATATAGAAATAGTAATATATTTAGATATTAGGAATCAAATAAAAAATATTTTCTGGCATTTAGAAACTTTTAGTAATGTACAGTTAATTTTCATTATATTTTATAAGAACCACAGTTTAAATAGAAATGCTATGAGGAAACCTAAGCTCCAGTAAATATCGAATATTGAAAATAATTGATAAATCAGTAATAATTACTAATTACAAATTTGATTTATTAAGAAACTCTTAAATGGAAACTTGGTTGTAACTACTGTATAGTATGTTCCACAAGTTTTCGACCTTGAATTGGTTTTAATCTGACTGTACCAATTCAATTTAGATACCACTGAAATTAAATGGTAGCATGGAAGGATCTGAAATGCATGATCACCACTTCATGCTGGGGCATGCATTTCAACATGTCAGAATCATTATTTTCGTAGCTATTTAAGATAGTTTGTTTATCAATCCAGATTTATTTTATTGTAGTTTTAAGAATTACTTATCCAACGGAATTTATGTTGCATAGGTACAATATTATTTGGACATAATGCTATTTGAAAGTCAAGTCTGAATCAGGAAGGGCTTAAAAGGACACAATATAAAGGTGTATTTTTATATCATAAAACTTTTTTGATCTTATTACAAAATCCCTTCTTTTTTTCTGTTAGGCCACTTTATTTCCTCCATATTGGGTAGATATAAATTATATCCAAAATTACCATATTTTATGCTCCTTTCCCTGCTGAAAACAGAAATAATTCACACCCCATAAAACACTTCCTTACTATTTTACTACAGTTAATTCACTGATGAGCTATTTTTCAATGATGAAACAAGCGAGGCAATGACAGAAAATAAAACTGAATCCTGAAAGTACTATAAAACTCAATTTAAGATCAGCAAGTAGAATATTAAAAATAATAATTAAACACACAAATCTACTTGCAGCTTTGCACTGCTGTCTTCTAATGCAAAATAACCCCATCTGCTGATACTAGTTTCATGAAACTATGCAGCATAAAGCAAATTCAGTACCATTTTATTTTTGAGAGATATTTAGTTTTCTTCCAGCAAAAAAATAAATTTATGTTTAAATACAAAATAAGTGCTATTTTATTAATATTAGGATAAAGAAGAGGAGCCATCTTATTTAAAGGGTTAGTGACCACATGAGTCAAAGATGATGAGTCTTGCATTTCTGCAATGCCTCAGGGCAGTAGGGAATCAGAGCCATAAAATTATGTGGTTGGAAAACTAAAGAGAATGGGTCAATCTAGAAAAAAAGGGCCTCCACAACAATTACTTCTTTTCAATAAAAAAAGTCTTCTCATTTCTAAAGTGCACAAGCACTTTTGAAACTAAAATAGGAAACTCAAAATATTGTTCAAATTTAAAAGTGACATATTAGGTTAAAAGAGTAAGATTCAAGTTACCATTATTTTAATGGTTATTTTTAGTAAGGTATAAAAATAAAAATTTCTATAAATACTTAATTTTCAATTTTAAAATATAGTGTTCTAAGTTGAGTAATATATTCTGAGAAATGTTAATAAAATAATCATTAAGAGTACATTTGCATTCATAATTCTATTTGAATTAACTACATTAGAAATTACAGCTTTTTTTATAGTGAATTTTATGTAAAACCTTTACTCTCAAGTTACTTTCTCAGTGAATTTTATTACAGTGTTAGTAAGTACACTATTATAAGGGTCATAATACCATCACATTAATGTGTTGCTATTATTGTGAAAAATCTCATTGATAGGACTCTAAAGACAGGATGCTGGTCTTCAAAATATAAATTGGTTACTGAAATTTGTATTCCAGAAAACAATATGTGGTCTCATACTATTTTAGATATTAATTATAAGCTGGCTAAAGTCACCATATTAAGTTTCCAAAGCACTTAAGTCTTAAGACTACTACAATGGAAATCATTAAATAAAACAAACAGAAAATGGAAAAATGTAACTGTGGCAATACTCATCATTCCCTGAACAGTAGCTGGATACACTACTGAGATTGAAATGAATTATTTACATAATAGTCTGAGGATAAAGTACACTAAGCCCACAGTACTACTAAACACTGTAGAAGCTACAGTTTCATTAGTACTCCATCTTTATAACAATCTTATCCTAAACAAAGTTGTTTTCAAGTGAATGCATCAAATATTATATCCTACTTATTCAAAAGTATGCCTCTTCATATAAATGTTAGGTAATAAACCCCCCAAAAAGGTTAATTAAACTAGCAATGGTAGAATCACTGTATATGAAAAGAAGTTTTAATTTATGAAAAGACTATTTACAACTGCGGGTTTTCTGCAGTGCTGTGTGATGCAGCCTTAGGTAGCATGTCCAATTTCTGGAGCACTTCATGAGAGTAACATATAACATCTGTCATATATGACTTTAGAGGTCATAATATCCTTTATTCTAAACACTGTGCTATGAAAATCAACTAGCTTTTATACTGTAATTTAGTTATGATTACATCACTGCCACAGCAAGACAATGTCCATTGTTGCTTATTCAAATGACTACTTGTTAATACTAAAGATACTTTGCTTCTATCACAAAATGCAGTTGTGTATACCAAAAACATTCTACACATCAAAGGAGGGAGAAGTATTCATCAAATATACCTTGATACGGAGCACTAAATCCACGATATCTGTGATTGCTGTCTGTAACAAAATGCAGTCTGAGCCAGTTTTTGTTGCTGATAATTGGTGGTGGTATATTCATTCCAGATAACCTGAATTATGGAAGACAATAACAAAAACATTTAAAAAGCCTTGCAGCACTAAACAATTTTATTGAGTTAGGATCCCTCCCAAATTTATATACATGTATACAATATTCATGACTCTGCATTAACTTTATAATAAAAAATGAAACAGTTGTTTTAGGTATCAAAAAGTCAATCATAAAATAGTGAAATTTCAAACATGCATTGTTCCAATTAGTTGCATACATTCATAAGTTCAATAGTAACCTACATATGATGTTTGACTCATCCAAATTGACTGCATACATAATAATAAATATAATGGAAACTGAGCTTAATGATGCTGGCCATTATTTTCCCTATGTTTGTATTGATATAGTATAGTTACAAAACAGAAAGACTTCAAAGCAATAAATATAGTTTTTCTACCTAATATATTCTCACTATTACACATATGATGACAAATTTCACAATTTAATTTCATAGGACAGAACTATTTTAATGTAATTTCACAATACTATAATTTTTTTATTATTAAAATTCCCTATAATGCACCAGAGGTCTGCTCCAATTGACAGAAAACATATTTTGGGTATATACATAAGGTGTCCCAAATGCATATACATACTTTGAATAACTATAAAGGCAGTTTTTTTTTTTTTTTTTTTTTTTTTTTTTTAAGCGGTACTAAAAGTTTTTATTTTTTTATTTTTTTATTTTTTTATTTTTATTTTTTATTTTTTTATTTTTTTTTTTCATTGCTTAAAGTATTACTACAAGTGATAGACAAGTATTACAACAGATGATAGATAGATCTCCATTTTTTCCCTTGCCCTTCCCCCCCTTCCTCCCTAACCCCCAGTTTCCCGTGTCCACTGATTATGCTCCTATGGATGCATGCAAGTCCTTCAGTTGATCTCCCAACTCCCCCCCAACCATCCCCAGTCTTCCAGCTGTAGGATGATAGTCTGTTCAAGGCTGCTCTGT
>PVJC01018092.1:0-31746 GCA_004026665.1 Murina feae | reverse complement strand
GTTTGTATGTGTGTGAATGTTAATGATCTCATAGTCTAATATGTTAGACAGGCAAACAGTAATAGATGTGATGATAATTATAAAACATGAAGGTGGGGGCAGCCAAGGTGAGGTCAATGAAGGAAAAAGGAGACTTATGTAATACTTTAAACAATAAAGAATTTAAATTTTTAAAAAATAAAATATGTACCAGATTATAGAAAATCTTCACCCATTTGTTGTTCTTTGGTCCTAGATCTGTGTTGCAGAAGCTCAGCAATTCCTCAAAGAATCTTCATTTTAGTAAGGTAGCTATCATTTGGCAATGCAGTTAAGATTGAAAATGAGTTCAATCTGGTAGCAATATCTCCACAGAGGGCATTTTTTTTTACAGAAAAACAAAACAAATATTAATGTTCTACATTGGCTATGTTAGAAATGTTTTCCAAGGCACAATGTGTTATCTCTCCAGCTGAATATTTTTAGAAACTTTCAGTTTATATTTATTATGTTCTTATTGATTTTAGAGAGAGAGGAAGGGAGAAGAATAGAGGCATAGAAACATCAATCAGCTATTGGCTGCCTACTGCATAAAATCTACTGGGGATCAAGCATGCAACCTGGTCGTATACTGACCTGGAATCGAACCAGTGACCTCTTGGTCGACACTCGCCCACTGAGCGACATGGGCCTAGTTCTCAGTTTTTATGTTTTATGTTAACTAGTCACATGAATGATGTTTAACAGGAAGAGATAAATCAAGTAAACCATTCTTCTAGATAAGGTAAGATCCCATGGGTACTGACATGACCTTAGATGAATAGAAAGGTTAAATGCCGTGAGCAGAAAATGATTAAGGCTAGAATACCCTTGGTAAATGTGTTGGAGGAAATTGGCTTTATATACTGTAAGTCCCTTTTCTGATCCCCTGTATACACACAAGGGCTGGAATGCACATGCTCTGTGACCTTGCCCAAATCCTTAGGTCTTCATAACACTACTCAGGGAGAACATACAAAGTGAAGAAGATGCGTGTGGAGTTGAGTTATGAAAGAAGCGTTGCTATATTCATGCTGTACATTCCCGTTTGTGTATTTTATCTCTAATACTGTCTGGATTTTCAATGAGTTCTTTGTTAGCATATGTTATAGAATTTCCTTGACCTCTTCTGAAAATTCAGGTGGGGAAATTTATATGAATTGCAGGTCCTTATAAAGAAATGAGTCCATTTTGGAAGACTAAAACATATATTACTTAAAAGAGGTCACGTGTTTTGTAAGCATAATAAAAAATATGTTGAAGAAAGAAATCCAAGCACTTCCAGTGTATTCATTAACTGGTGCCACTGGGGTCTGAAGCATGGAGACCAAACCTGCAGAGGGTCCGGCACCCCAATGGCTCCAAGCCCCACCTCAGCGCTGGCGCCACTGGGGCCTGAAGCACGGAGAACCAGCCTGAAGGGGGTCCGGCACCCCAGCAGCTCCAAGCCCTGTGGGTCAGAGGAGCAGAGACACAGCCCACAGGGGGCCCAGCACCCAGCAGCCCCAAGCCCGCCTCAGCGCTGGGGTTGGAGGAGCAGAGACACAAACCTTCAAGTGGGCCTGGCACCCTACAGCTCCAAGCCCCAGAGCTGCGGAGGCACTGGGGCCACTGGGGCTACAGCAGACACACAAATCTGCAGGAAACCTGTGGAAAGGAAGGTAAACTATCATAACTTTATCTCCCTTTCCACAAGATGAGAAAACTGACCCTGATTTATTTAGTGATATGGCCCACACCTTTCTACAAGCACAGCGTAGAAGATCTGGTCAGAATACTGTCTCCAGGGAATAACAATACTGTGGCAAATCATCTAAGAAAGGAAACAAGCTTTTGTTGGGTTTATTCTGAAGGTCAGAGAACATGCCACCCCAACATATGCCGTGTTGTTATATTGATGACCTTGAGCTGCAGATGCTTGAAAAACAGCAAATGCAAGGAGAGGCTTTCACTAAAGTCTCCTGATCTGCCTAAAATTGGACCCCCCAAAAGGTTCCCCCGATGGGAAAAGTGCCATCAGCCAGGGAAGACTGACTCCTGTCACAGGAGACATGTTGACATCACACCCAATCTTTGTTACAAACTATCTCCCCCACCCCATTCATCTTTCCTAAAACTCATGTACTCTCCTCTAAGCGGCCTACATATCCCGTCCCCTTTCCCTAGGAAGAAGGTATTTAAATCTGGACTCTAAGCCACCTTGGGGAGTTACTCATTTTCCCTGGGATCTCCCACATATACACGAGGTACACATGTTAATGAACTTTTGTTTTTCTCTTGGTAATCTGTCTTTCATTACAAGGGCCTCCGCTAAGAACTCAGAAGGGTAGAGGAACACTATTTTTCCTCCTCCATAATTCTATCTGGGGAAATCAAGTCCCAGGCTGAACAGTGAGTTTGGCTCAAGTGCATATGTTATAGAATTTCCTTGACCTCTTCCGAAAATTCAGGTGGCGAAATTTATATGAACTGCAGGTCCTTATAAAGAAATGAGTCCATTTTGGAAGACTAAAACATAAATTACTTGAAAGAGGTCATGTGTTTTGTAAGCATAATAAAAAATAGGTTGAAGTCCCAGGCTGAACAGTGAGTTTGGCTCAAGTGCATATGTTATAGAATTTCCTTGACCTCTTCCGAAAATTTTAAGTCCCTTTTCTGATCCCCTGTATACACACAAGAGCTGGAATGCACATGCTCTGTGACCTTGCCCAAATCCTTAGGTCTTCATAACACTACTCAGGGAGAAGATACAAAGTGAAGAAGATGCATGTCTGGGCTGAGGGGAGGGAAGCTTCTAGGGGGAAATCAATGATATTGGCATCAAAGTAGGACAATGATATTGGCATCAAAGTAGGACAGAGGGCACACGCATGGTTGCTGGTGGGAGTTTAAAGTGGTTCAACATTTTGGAGGAGGATTTGGCAAAATCGATAGAAATGTTCAAGGTACATCTAATAGTCTTCTTCTAGGAATCTCATCTGCTGAGATAAAGCACCAGTGCATAAGCCCTGGTCAGAATACAGGATGCTACTGCAGGCTCCCCTTCCACAATAGAAAAACCTGCTAACAATCTGCATTTTTAAGACAAGGTGGCATCTACACTAATAAAAAGGTAATGTGCTAATTAGACTGAACATCTTCCAGATGACCTTCCGGACCTCCTTCCAGACAAAGCCATGGTGGCAGGGCTGAGGCAGAGGCAGTTACAGCTTATCAGGCAGGCAGAGAGCAGTTAGGAGGATCAGGCCAGCAGGGGAGAGCAGTTAGGGGGATCAGGTCAGCAGGCAGGTAAGCAGTTAGGAGCCAGCAGCCCCGAGGGTTCTCCAATTGGAGAGGTGCAGACCAGGCTGAGGGACCCCCCCCCCGAGTGCACAGTATATATATATAAAAGGCTAAGTGTCCATCCAACCGGTAGCTTTGATGTGCACTGGCCATTTAAAAATAAATGGCACCGTGGACTTGGTGCCAACAAACCAATACTCAGCTTCCCCCAAGTGGGACACAGTACCCACCATCACCCCAGAGCAACACCTGACCAAATCACAACCAACATTACCAAGACCCCATGGTGCAAAATGCGGCCCACAGCCTAGCCCACCCTGTGAAGGGTCACTGTGGGCACTTGGTAGTAACATCCCATAGCAACGCCTGGTTTCCTCTCCCTAGCAACTAGCCTCCTTGGAGTTTCTTCAGCCAAGGATCCCAATTTGCTTTATAGCCAGGTGCAAACATTTTCAGTTCAAAAGTTTGTGAAACAATTTTCCATGCCTCAACTCATTTGATATTCACAAAAGTCCTGGAATAGGTAGATAGGAGACTTAGTAGAATCCTATTTTCTTTTAATTAGCCAGAAAATAGAGATTTAAAAAGTTTAGAAACTTGACCTGACTGAAAAGAAATAAGAAATACTGGAACTTGAAAATGACTTCAGGTTTTCTCACTGCACAGAATATAGTCAAACACTACTACAGTTAAATATTTGACCCTTTGTTCTCCCTGTGTAATCTATAATAATAATCTGCTTTGTGTTGATATTTACTGCTGTGTTGCTGACAATTACCTGAAAGAGAAGTTGAGGTGCTTCACTGGGCTGGAAAAAGTTTAGCTAAGTCAGAAAGCAGGTCTACCTAATTAACCAAGTTTATTAAAGGCTGAATTGTGCATTTGTAATACGTATATGCACACCTATGTTTTGATCTGTCATTGTCAATCGTGAATTTGGCACTTCTATTATAGAGAAAGGGCAAATAATGATACTAAAATATTTCTTGTAATTAATTTTCTTTCGAATCCGTGCACTGGAACACTAGTGTATGTGTGTGTATTGCATGGTAGCTTAACTATTATGTCCGATTAACAAAAACATTTATTCTATCACAGAATGAGGGATTCCCTTTCTACTAAACTGCTCTTGTCAAAACCACATCACCCCTATTCTGAGCCATATCTGACTTGATTAAATACTTTCTTCTGCCCAGCTGACAGGGCTCAGTGTTTGAACATTGACTTATAAACTAGGAGGTCACGATTCAATTCCTGGTCAGGGAACATGCCCGGGTCGTGGGCTCAATCCCCAGTGTGGGGTGTTTAGGAGGCAACCAATTCAATGATCATCTCTCATCATTGATGTTTCTACCTCTCTTTCCTTCTCCCTTCCCCTTTGAAATCAATAAAAATATTTTTAAAAAATAAATAAAGAAATACCTCCTTCTTACATGGATTTCAGTACATCACACACTCTTCATCTCACCTCATAGGTTATTCCTGACCATCTCTGTTGTTGCTTCATTCTAACCTTCTAATGTCTTACATAAGGACACTGACTTTGACCATTCATTTATTCTACTTATATATATTTGATTAGATTTATCATCTAGTGTCAGTACTTACATATCCTCAATATAATGATAACTCCCAAGCATATATCTTCATCCCAGACTACTCTGCTGTCCTTTGTATTTTTATGTTAATGGTACAAAGACTCAAGTATCTATTGTCTACTCAACATTCACCACTTGGACGACCAATATGAATCTCAAACTTGGCATGTACAAAATTGAACTCTGCTCTTCCAACCTGCATACAGAGGTTGGGGAAAAAATCATACAGAAAAAAAAATCAGACCCACAAATTTGAAGTAATTCTTGAATCTTCTCTCTCTTTATTCTATGCTCTACACCTACTGCATTCATAGCATACTATCCAACATATCCATGTTTTGAAATTTCTCATCACTTCTGCTGCTTGCCTAGAATATTGCCATCTGCAGCAACACCCAGGATTATATTATCAAATCAGATCCCCATGAGCTGGGGAATTGATCCAGCACAAGCTCAGTAATAACTTCAAGGGCTCAAGTAAACAAGAGATACGAGTGAGGCAGAGAAATTTCTAGGATCCCCAGTGTGACTCTCTATGTCCATTTTTTATCTTGTAAAATGTACATTTTTCAAGAAATAGATCATAATTCTAATAAAGTATTTGGTCATGTCACTTGATCAGAGAGAACCATTTTTCTCTATTTCTTACTTTATAGTTCATAATTTACATCATATTATCCAGGGTGTTGTGTCCCATAAATCCATATATTTCAGGTCTGTTTACTATAAGTAATCACATGTAAGTAAGAAATGCTGGCAACAACTTTCATAGCAAGCAGTCTCCTCCTAGCACACATATTTAGTTTAATTGCCAGGAGGGATGTCATTGTCATGTCTAATAGGAGATCAGACTTCTCACTGAATTTGTTTCTTTCCCAGGTGTTTTGGCAGGGTAAAGGGAATTAATTAATGGAAGATGTGCTGTGTAAACAATTATGCCTCACCTCATAATAGTGTCTCTGCTTTCCCTCTTATCTCCCCAACCATAATCTGTTCTCCACACAGCAGCCAAAGGGGCTAATTAGAATGAAGGTTTGGTCATGTCAGTCCCTTCCTCATCATCCTGAAATGACCTATTTGGTATTTCTTTCAGGAAGATAGACTAGTTTCTGACAACGGCCCCACATGATCAGTCCCTGGTTTTTCTCTCAATTCATCCTCTATTGATTCCCTTTAATTTTCTCCTCTGTAGCCACACAAGCCTCCTAGATGGTCCTCAAATATGTAAGGTGTGTTTCTCTTTCTCAATAAATAAATCCTTGATGATCTCGCTTAAAAAATTGCAATTACCTACCCTCCTCTGCCCATTCTCTCTCTCTCTCTCTCTCTCTCTCTCTCTCTCTCTCTCTCTCTCTCTCTCTCTTTCTCTCTCTCTCTCTCATCATCTGAAGTCTATCCCCTTATTGTGTTTTATGTTTTTATTAGAGGCCTGGTGCACAAAAATTTGTGCACTTGGAGGGGTCCCTCAGCCTGACCTATGCTGTCTCCACTCTGGGATCCCTCAGGAGATGTCCACCTGCTGACTTAGGCTTGCTCCCTGGGGGATCGGGCCTAAGCTGGCAGTCAGACATCCCTCTGGCAGCCTGGGAGTCCTCAGAGAGTCTCTTGTCACCACCGCTGTGCTGGCAACCATCAGCCTGGCTTGTGGCTGAGCAGAGTTCCCCCTGTGGGAGCACAGTAACCACCAGAAACAGCTCCTGCATTGAGCATCTGCTCCTTGGTGGTCAGTGTGTGTCACTCCCAAGTCATTCTGCTATTAGGTCAATTTACATATTATCCTTTTATTATATAAGGATTCCTTATCAATTATCACCTTACTTTTTTGTTCTTTTTTTAAAATATATTTTATTGATTTCAGAGAGGATGGGAGAGGGAGAAAGATAGGAACATCAATGATGAGAGAGAATCATTGATCTGCTGCCTCTTCCATGTCCCACACTGGGGATTGAGCCTGCAAACTGGGCATGTGGCCTGACCAGGAATCAAACTGTGACCTCCTGGTTCATAGGTAGATGCTCAACCACTGAGCCACTCCGGCTGGGCTACTTTTCTGACCTTATTGTTCTTATTAACTCTTTCCTGTATTACTTTACTAGCATACAAGTTTCAGAAGAGTAAGGATTTTATCTCTTTTATTCACTGAGGTATCTATAGCAAACACCCACAAGAGGACCTGGTATACTATATAGCAGACAGTAAATATTTTTGAATGAATACATGACTACACCAAGAATGACACTTATCCTAAAATAAACTTCATTTAAAAAACATTTTCTGTTTCTAAAGTTGTAGTAATCAAATAACCAAATTATCATTTTTCAAATACTTTGCTAAAAGTATTGAAGAGTAAGTCAATAAGAATAAATATAATCATTTTTACAGCCAAGCATTGTTAAGTCCTCTTATTGCACAATTTGGCTAAATTATAAAAATATATACACATATTTAAAATATTTTGACAGAGAGAAAACTACATAATTTAAAACTAGTTTAAAATGATTACAGAGAAGAACTTCATTTTATAGAAATGCTGTTGCTCTAGTGTATTTTATTTCAGGAGTATTTTCAATTAAATGTTTATACTTAAAAAATCACTAGCTTTTATAAATGACTAGGTGCCCGGTGTACAAAAATTGGTGCACTCAGGGGGGTCCCTCAGCCCGGCCTGCCCCCTCTCACAGTCCGGGATCCCTCAGTGGATGTCCTACTGATGGCCACAGTCTGGCAGCAGAGACTCAGAGCAGGTGTCATGTATGTGTGTGTGTGGATGCACATGAGTGTGTTTATGTGTGTCCACTGGGGGCCTGTCCGCAGCAGCACTGTGGAGCTCAGAGCAGGCACCCCATGTGTGTGTGTGTATGAGTGTGTGTGTCCCTGCCTGGGGCCTCCCCTAGCTGCATGTGTGTATGTTTGTCTCTGTGTCTGTCTGCTGGGGGCATACTGCCAGCCACACTGTGGAGGCTTGGAGCAGGCACCCCTCTGTGTTGATCTCTCAGGCTCCTGGCCTCACCTGTGTGTTGTTCTCTCCCTTGAGCTGTGGCCAGGGTTGGGTGCTGCCTGCTGGCCATGCTTACCTACTCCCAGATCACCAGATCACGGCAACCAAGGAGCAGGCCCTGATGCTTGCTGCCTGGCGGCTGTACATGCCTGCTCGCAAGCCGATCACAGTGGGAACCGGGAGCAAGGCCCTGCTACTTGGCCCTGCTGCCTGTCCCTGCCCCTGCGTGCCCACTGGCAGCACAGATCGGGGTGGCTGGAGCAAGGCCCTGCTGCCTGTCCCTCCCTGCTGGTGCCTGCTCAAACCCCATTGCCACTGCTTCCTGTCCCTGTGCGGGTGCCCGCTCAAACTCCATCGCTGCTGTTACCTGTCCCTGTGCTCGTTCCTGCTCACACCCGATCGCTGTTGCTTCCTGTCCCTGTGCTCGTTCCTGCTCATACCCCATTGCCCGCTGCTGCCTGTCCCTGCCTGCGCATGCCTGCTTCTGACATGGATCACAACCATGGAGGGGAGCAAGGCCCTGCTGCCTGGCCCTGCTGGGGCCTGCCTTCTGGTGGTACTTTCCTGCTTGAGGGCAGCTGCTCATGGGTTGCCCCGCCCCTGCTGCTGCTCGCTGCTGCTGCCACAACCCGTCTCCGCCCTACTGCCGCTTGCTGTGCCTTCCCCACCCTGACACTGCCTGGCCACACCCGCCAGTCCTGCCTGTGCGGCACACCTGCTCAATCTGTGGCTGCCAGCCTCCATCTTGGCTGGGTTAATTTCCATACTGCTGCTCTGATTGGCTGGTGGGCATGGCTTGGCTAGTGGGTGTGGCTTGAACATCCCAGAGAAATGGTTAATTTCCATATTACTCTATTATTAGAGTAGATTGCTTCCTATACAGAAAGAATAGATTTTACAATTTTTAAAAGTGAAAAGGACTGCCAAAGTCTATTCAAGTCTAAAAAATAGTTTTAAAAAATATATGTTTACTGATTTTTTTAACACATTTTTTTGTGGGAAACGAGTAAAATCGGATCCACCAGGGAGACTGTCAATGGACATGAGGAAACATATATTGGAACCTCTAGTTGGAACCGGTAAAAATAAAAATGTTTCACGTCATTGTCGTATGTGTGCCGCTCATAAACTACGCAGTGAAACGTGGTACAGGTGCAAGTTTTGTAATGTCCCCCTGCACAAAGGAAAGTGTTTCGAACGCTACCACACAGTGAAGCACTATTAGGTTATAGTTTTTTTTAATATAAGATCCGTTGAAAATTTCGAAAAAATATTGTAATTTTGTATAAATAAAATTATTTTGATTGTGAAAGAGTGTTTTTTTGTTTACCTAGAATGTAGTAATTTTGTGTACATAAAAAATACAATAACACATATTTTGCAAAGTAAATAGAGACCTCTTTTTAAACTAAAACACTGAAAGTTTCATAGAAAATATCAAATAGATCGAAAGATATGAATATTTTATGGAAAGTCTAATTTTGGTGAGAAAATGTCAAAAAGCCTTATGACGCGATTTGGCGGGAAAATGCCCGATTACAAAGTGTTAAGAGAGAAAGGAAGGGAGAGAGAAACATCCATGGGCCTGACCTGGAATCGAACTGGTGACCTTTTGTTGCATGGGAGGACCCTCAACCTACTGTACCATGCCAACCAGGGAAAATCTAAGAAACATTTTAATTGATGAGTAATATTATTTATATACTAGGGCCCAGTGCATGAATCCGTGCGTCTTGAAAGGAACTGTGGGCCTAAAGGCTGCAGTGGGCACAGGAGCGGGTCTCAGCCCATCCTCCATGCCCCCACCCCACCCCTCCTGCCATGGCGCCCAGTCACCTGTCTGTAGCAGCCCTGCTCTGGGTGCTGCTACTCTCAGGCCCGTTGATGATGTGGAGCAATTGGGGCCAGAACCAGCAGCGAGTGAGAGCAGGGCTGGCGCCATCAGTGGGCGAGTGGCGGCTGCTGCCCAGATCGTCCCTCAGGAGTAGGGGGAGAAACCCTCAGTCAAAGCTGGCAGCTGCTGCTCGCACCCACGGACAGCAATGAGCAATTGGGGCTGGTGCCAGCAGTGGGTACAGCAGCAGCAGGTGCTAGTCGCATGGGAGCAAAGAATTTTCAGTAACTACCAGAGGTCGCCCCAGTGACAGCGCCTTGGTCTGGAATCCCTGTTCCCCTCTTCCACCATCCTGCCATGGCTGATGCTGCCATGTTCCACACTCTGCTGCCCACTGCGGATGCCTGCCATGTTCCAGGTGCACCCCCTGGTGGTTAGCACACATCATAGCATCTTGTTGTTTTGTTGTTCTACTGTTTAGTCTATTTGCACATTAGGGTTTTATATCTGGAGGTTCAGAAAAACTTAGATTGTTGGTCCTCAATCTTAATGTTTCATATAAAAATATTTTAGAAAAAAATAAGTGATTTTTAAGAATAATAAACTAGCCTAAAAAATCATAATTTACCCTTTGTAGTCATATACCTTTAATTTCATGAAATACACATATGAATGAGAAAATAGAGACCTGAGTTTGTGTAGACAGACTCATGTCAATCAACAGGAGTAAACACATATAGAAGTGAATTTGAATTTGGTTTGTGAGACAGTGTGTTAGAATATCTCCATTTATATTCTGAGGGCTGCTGGTCACTTGAATAATGTTAAAGCAGAACATATAAATGCCAATCAAGGAAATTACTCACGGGAGTCAATGCCTTTCTGAAAGAAAGATACCCCAGGGAACTAGGATGACCTTACAGTGCCAAACCAAAGCATATTGAAAAGTTTAATGCCCGGACAGATTTCGACGATGGTAACAGTGTCTGCGTCCTTGGCTTGTCCCTACTCTGGGGAGTTATAACTTTAAATGCTTTGATTTTTGTTTATCATGACAAGTTCTTTAAATATACAGCTCTTTGGACTCAATATCTCTGGCATGCTCCATTTCCCTTCTGTGGATCTGAAATCAACCATAGAAAATAAAAAGTGGCAAAAATGGCAATATCTATAAAGACATCACTTAAATCTGTACTTCTATTTTGGGACTATAACACTATACATTTATAGTGCTATAAACAGAATCACCATAATGAAATCTATATTTTCTCCTTTTATAGAGGTTTCTCTATTTCTTTTATGATGTATTTTGTATATCACTCTTCTGGCTCTGGCTCATTAATGCCATTATGGTAGCACATAAATATATATTTGACCCAAAGGGTGACATCAACCTGTACTTTCTCAATCATGTTGATTTCTTTAATCTTTCCTCAGAACACCATCAATGAATGGATTCGTTTCCATTGATTTTAAAGGTCATCATTTCCCTCCTATTACATGTAACTGCCAGGAATGGCACCTGAATGAGGACAAAAGAATTCTCAAGGCACTTGGGCGGGGGGGGGGGGGGGGGGGGGGGGGGGGGGGGGGGGGGAGGGGGAAGCTGAGGGTGGGCAGGGGAAAGGTTTTTCTTTTCTCTTATTTTTTTAAATATTAATTGTGGGTTCTGCATCAATATCATCTTTGTTCTGGCTAAGTGTGACTCTGAACTTTGCGGATTGATAGTCCCCTATGTTTATATAGTTTATATACATGGAGAAAATGTGCACATATGTAGGTATATATTTTTTTTTGAATGGAGCACAACTTAAAATTATGTAACTCTTCTCTGTGTGTCCAGTCTTCCATTATGATACTACCAGACTCCTCTAAACTAACAACTATTGTCCATTTTTCTGAATTCTATTCAACAGTTGGGAGCTCAAGTTTCCGACAAATGTGATATGTTCTATTTATATATAGTGATTGCTCATATATTTTGCTGTCTTCAGAAATCTTTAACAGACTTTGCTATCTTAAGCTACTTGAGGGAAGGAGTCATTTAATTTTAAAACAGTTTACTTAGCATGCATTACAGAGTCAAATAAAGCAGATGGATACACATTTATGGTAATCTTAATGCTTATTTCTCTTCCGCTTCCTTTATATTCTATTAAAAAAGTAAAAGCAGAAACAAAAGGTGGCTTTTGTTTTGTGTGTTTTTTACCTCTCAACTCCTGCCATCAGGACTCTGCTTGCAGCTTGCAGCTACAGACACACGTTATTTGTGTTGCACCTGATTCAACTACTGTTTTGATTTACGTGGTACAACGCCTGATATATGCCATGTATAAACATAAAAGTTCTAATATATTCCTTCAAACAATAATCAAGGTAAATAATGTGTGCACGGGGCATACACTGCAGAAATAAATACCAGGAAGAGACAGCAGCCTGTGCTGGGAGGCTGGCATCAGCCTGGGCCATCTCCCATGGACAACAACTATACTCCACAAGGAAAGAATAAGGACCCTTTCTTGTGTCAGACCGAAGGGAAGGACTACTGCTTTAGACGCATTTTATTTTATTCTTTCCATCTGTCTCTCTGTCTATCTGCATATCCAATCGCCGTGTCTCTTGTCTAATTCATCTTTTTTAAAAAAAAAACACACATATATTTCTATTGGTTTCAGAGAGGAAGGGACAGAGAGAGAGAAACATCAATGATGAGAGAGATTCACCAATTGGCTGCCTCCTGCACACCCCCACACTGGGAATCCAGCCCGCAACCCCAGCATGTGCCCTGTCCGGGAACAGAACCTGACCTTCTGATTCACATGTTGATGCTCAACTCCTGGACGGGCTGGCTCATTCATCTTTTCAGACTTTGTCTGTTTCCCTTTCCTCATGGTATGCCTGTCTTTCCCTTCTTATGTCAGTCTCTCTGTGGTTCTTTTGTGTCTCTCTCTGGCTCCTGATCACACTCTACTTCTCTTTGCTCGTTTTCTCCATTTTTTGGTTTGTGTGTCTCTTTCCGCATGAACACACACTTACACATCTCTTCACGTTTCCTCTTCTTTATTTTGCCTCTTCTCGTATTTATATAGAACTATAGATACATAATTTACACTTTATAGGGCGAACTCATTACTGTTATGCTCTCTTGCAGAGTGAAAATCAATCACGCTCACCTACTTACTGAGCCGAAGTTCCTCCTTACAGTTGACAAACCTCCTCAGAGTCTGAAAATGAAGAGCCTTATCCATAATGATGACAGCGTGCATTCGATTTGCCTAGTGCCTTTTCAGTCAAATTGCAATATAGCCCATTTAGACCTCTGACTTCATGAATGCAAACAGAATTTTTTTTTAACACAGTGACCTTGACAAGCCTCACAGTAAAGTTTGATTCTGAAATAATACCACCTGGAAGAAAAATAATTTACATCTAGCATTCCCATTCCATGACTGCATTAAGCGATATAGGAGAAAGGGGGTGAAATACGTGATTTGTTGAATGCACATTATTTACTAAACACAATTTTAATTGCTTATATATAACATCTCATTTTATTGTGTTACATATTTACCTGAGTCATTTTTATTTTATACATGGGTAAACTTAAGTTTTTGGAAAGTAAATTCTGTCATAGTTTTAGAAAGTGTATGTTAGAGCCATGGGTACTGAAAATATACATGTCTCTTCTTATTAATATATGTTTTCCATCACTCTATCTCCAGAGCTTCCAAATTCCTATGAGTATTTTATTATATAAATTTTCTGCTTATTAAAAATGTGCTTACTTGGAATAACCCACTCTCTTATTTAATCATTGCAATATCTGTATGAGTATCACTAAATTATTACTATCTTCTCCCCAAAGCTAGCATATATTAAATTCTGAATGGGTAAAATGCATAGTTGAATAACTTATGTATAAGACCAGAAACCTGAGTGTCATAAAAAATTAGTTAAAAGCATTGTTGCGAAATGATAGCCAGCCTTGTTTCACCATAAGGTATTTCGCTGAGGGCATTAACATCCAAGAGAGAAAAACACACACAATATACTTAAAAACGTGAAGTTGTTCTGATTTTCTAGGGATGTCAGTTTCGAGGAACTGAATATGCTGTGACTACCTGGCTTCCCACACTCCACTGCAACTGATGATTCCTGCGAAATCTCATGCCTGGATTCTCCTAGGTGATTTTACTTCTCTGACAATTTTAAGCCTCACAGCAATTGATTTAATTGTCAACATTTATTTAATTGACCTCAATTAAATAAATGGTTAAGTTCTCCCTAGAATAGTTTTGTGGGTTCCAAGTTAGGGAAGTGAGAAGTGGTAAGTGAAATGAGGATTCAAAAAAATTTTTTTTCAAATCCTATAATTTGAACCAAAGCATCATTCTTTCCAGTCCACCTCTGGGCTGAATTTTGTACATTGAAGGAACATATCTAATTTAGTATTGTACTTTCTACTCACTCGCAGCAGATCCATCTTGTGATAATAATCTTAATAGTAACATTTTGTCTAGCTTTCAACTAGATTGAACCATAAAATTAACGCTTATATTATTTTACTCATCGTCAGTATTTATAGTTAATTAAATTTTTAATTAAGCAGCACTAAAAGTTGTCAGAATTCATGAGCATCTCCAATCATAAAGTCGGTAGATATATGCTTAAATGTAGGTGCTGTCAGAGGCACACAGCACTTACTTTTGCCATTTTTAAGAGTTAAAATTAGACAAGCTTACATATTATTTAGAAAAAAAATACAATTTAAGAATATCTAGTTCAAGAACAACCTGATCCACGTAACACCAACCTTGCCGGAGCATCAGGACTGTGTTTCTATTCCTGGCTCTGCACCGAACCAGTCCTTCAGGTTTAGGAAGTAGCTCACTGGTTCTGTAAGTTCCTGTCATTATCTCTAACCCTGAGATAATAACTCTGACCTACCACACAGGGACACCCGGGGATCTGCAATGATTAATTGGATAATGTCTGTTAAGTGTTTCTAGCTATTTAGAACAAACGCACTCCATGGCTATTACGTGATGTTATGTATGTTACTCCAATGCAGTATCAGTGATGACTGCTCCATAATTAGGAGGAAAATTACTCCTCTGCTACTATGAGTACAATGCGTATTGCTCTACAAACATATTCTTTGTAATGCATTTAGATTTTCTGAGTGAGCAAAGCAAACAGCAGCATCCTATACTGCTTTTAAGTTACATGGATGACAGTGCTCACTATCTGCCAGACACTTTTATAGGTACTTCCTCCTGATAATATTTCTGTGTACAGATGCTATTTACTCATTAAAAAAAATATGAGGGACCTGAGACACAAACAAATAACTTTCCCAAAGCCACAGAGCTGGTGATGGCTAGAACCAGGGCTCAATGCTCAGAAAACTGGCTTCAGGCCACCACCTGTGCTTCACCACAGAATCATCCTTACCTTTACACTCACATTCTATTTGTCTCTCTAGTCAGGAACTTGGGAGTGTCTGTTATATATCCCCCACGTATCTATCTCACTGAAGAGAGACTATGTGAGGTCAGTCCAGGAAGAGTCACCAGGGACAGAAACTTTGGAACTTATTGCCATAGAAAGAAGCCAAGAGTGGGAGTCAGAAATGCACTCACCTGAGCTTCCAGTTCCGTAAAGCCTGCCATTCGCTTCCTATTCTTGGGGTTAGATGTTTTTTAAGTTAGTGTTATCTTGGATGTAGGTGTCCCCAATGTTTTTAAATGAAGATAAAATAAAGAAATGCTATATGAAGTTATTTTATAGCACTTGGGAAAGAAAAAGAAGTTTTATTCTCTCATATTTTATCAGAATAATTTGGGCAGCAAAAAAATAAATAAATAAAACCCCAACACAATGTGTTCAAAATAAGTGATCTCTCCAAACAAGGAATCCAGAGATAAAATGGTTTAATTATGCTTTCTATGAGATAGCATATCATTTGTACCGTTTTTATGTAATGCAGCATCTTCACATTGTTAATAAAGGCCTACACTCTTGTCATATTTGTCCTCTATGTTCTTCACCTGGTGCCTTGACTAATTTCTTGAATTCCCTAGTTTCATAATTAACTGTGGTTTCCTGATGCAAATATCATTTTCTTAACGAGGAAGAACGGGTTGCATTTTGGGTGACAACTGTATAGAGCCTGCTATTATTCTTATATTTCCCTCAATGAACTTAATTTTTCCCATCCTTGATATTCCTAACGTAAGAATAAATGTGTTTAAGTGTAGTAATTTTAAACATGCCCTGATGCAAGTTTCACAAAGCAAAATAACAGAAAGATTCCGTGGCACTGCACTGAACTTCAACTTCTCCTAATTATATGACTCTGAGGATGATCCATAACCCATTTTCCCTCAAGTTCAAATTTAGACAGCGTCCAAGGTTCAATAATCAGATCCACTGGCATTTATGTCTGACGTGCATGTTCTCCTACTGTCATATCAACATGTAAAGTTCAACACAGACACACACACAGACACAAACTCCACCTAATCAGTCCGTTCATTTCTAGACTCTGTCCTCTGTAATATATTATTTACATTTTGTTTTTAAAATTTTTATTTAGCATAGTTTGGTGATGTATATTTATATCCTATCTAATAAAAGAGGAATATGCAAATTAGGTGTCACTCCATCACAAAGATGGCCTCCTCCATGGCCACAAGATGGTGGCGCCCATAGCCACATCCTATCTAATCTATTCTAATAAAAGAATAATATGCAAATTGACCCTCACTCCATTACATGCAAGCCACTCCCACCAGTCAAGCCACACCCACCAGTCAATCAGAACAACTATATGCAAATTAACCCAGCCAAGATGGCAGCCGGCAACCACGGAGCTGGAATAAGCAGGAGGCTTGCCTCGGCAATGGAGGAAGCTAAGGTTCCTGTCTGCCTAGGTTGGCTGTGGCCTCTGCTAAAAGCAACAAGTTTCAATTATAAAAGATAAATAAACCCCAGATACCTGCTTCCAGCCTTGGGCTCAAGGAAGCACTGGGAGCCTAGGTCGTCAGGGGCAACCCAATCTGGGTTCCAGTTAAAGGAACAAAGTTTCAACTTTAGAAGTTAAATAAATCCAAGATACCGGCTTCCAGCCAGCCTCGCTGCAAACAGCCATCAGCTCACCCAGGCTGGCCAGGTACCCCAGCAGGACCCCACTCCCTGAAGGGTCTGTGACCAGTCAGCAAACAGCCATCTGTCCCAGCAGGACACCCACCCTCATCTGGGACAACCTTCAGGGCAAACCAGCCAACCCCCACCTGTGCACCAGGCCTCTGTCCTATATAATAAAAGGTTAATATGCAAATTGACTCTAACAGAACCACTGGGAATGACTGGTCACTATGACACACACTGACCACCAGGGGGCAGATGCTCAATGAAAGAGCTGCCCCCTGATGGTCATTGTGCTCCTACAGGGGGCGCTCTGCTCAGCCACAAGCCAGGCTGCCAGCTGCCAGCACAGTGGTGGTGGCGGGAGACTCTCCCGCCTCCTCAGCAGCACTAAGGATGTTGGACTGAAGCTTAGGCCTCCTACCCGCTGGCAAGTAGACATCCCCCGAGGGGTCTCAGGCTGCAAGAGAGCACAGGCTGGGCTGAGGGACCCCCCCAAGTGCACACATTTTTGTGCACTGGGCCTCTAGTATATGTATATTACTTATTACTTTTGGAATGGATTCTAAGAACTCTAAGTCTAACCCTCTACAATATGCCAAATCCTTTGAAGAATTAATTGATGAACACAACATTGGTTAATACTTCCTTTCTATGAGATAGTAAATATCATTTGTACTGATTTTTATTATACTTTAGTTATTCATATAATTATATTGCTACTTCTACTAGCTTATAATAAAAAAGGCACAACTAACCTTTACATAAGCTATAATTTTCTCAGTGTTTTCCATTGTACATTTTTCAGAGTTAATCAGTACCATATGACAAAAGACTACAATTAAATAAATCAGGAGAATACTAATTTAAACAAAATTGTTGAGCCCATATAATTTAACATGCAACATTACATTCCAAGTGGAATGAACATAGTATGCTGTATTTCTCCAATATGTTTGACCAAGAATCATTTTTTGTTGTTGTTAAATTTCTAGCAGGGTTAGTGTACTGGAAAATCCATTAGGAAATGCTAGTGCCATGAGTTGTAATTCATTAAATACTCTCAAAATATATTGTATTTAATTTTCACCAAATATTTGAGGTAATTAGATCAAGAAGTTATAATGCACTTATTCTGTTTAATAAAAACTTTAAAAATAGGTTTCATCACAAATTCAAAACTAAAATGGACTCATAGTTCAACTAAATCCTGTAGTTTGTTCATTGCAGACACTTAACATATGTGTATATCTCCATTTTCTATGTTCTTCAGCACCTGAGACAGCGCCTTTCACCTTGTAAATAAAAAAAATTGATTCAAATTCCATTTGATTTTATAGTAAATTACTATTAGTAAAAAACATGAGTAATCAAGAAATATTACTGTGTACCTAATATTCTGTGCACAAGTCGACATATAAAATTATTTTTATTTATTTAGTTCAAGACCTATGACATTTCTAAAAGCTTATTAAAACTGAAAGGAGATTCTGTCTTCTTTTCTATCAAAACTACCTGTTTAGAATTTAGTGAAAAATCAGATGTAAATAATGAATTGTAAAATCCATTCTGACATAGTTCTTGGTAAGAAATGGGATGATTAAGCCAGACTATAATGAATATAAATGGTGTTCTACCTGCTCTATTAAGTGAACCAGAGGAATTAGTCAATACAATTTGTCTTGAGGACAAGTAATGATGGAGTCAAATACACCCTTTAAAGGGCTATATTATCGCGGATTTATGTTTAACTAGCATCCCTACATTCTGATCAATAAAAATACAACAAATATGTTTTATGACACATATACATCTGTTGTCAACTTACTTTGCAAAGCTGAAAGCTTTAGTAAAATATTATATATTGTATTCATTATAAAATCAACTTAGCTCTTTTATAAATACTAGAAGCCCAGTGCACAAAAATTTGTGCACTAGGGGGGAGGGGGTCCCTCTGCCTGGCCTGTGCCCTCTTGCAGTCTGGGACCCCTTGAGGGATGTCCACCTGCTGGCTTAGGCCCACTCCCCAGGCGATCAGGCCTAAGTGACAGTCAGACATCCTTCTGGCAGCCCAAGAGCCCCCGGGGGATGTCCACTTGCCAGCAGGGAGCATGCCTAAGCTGCAATTGGACATCCTTAGCGCTGCTGAGGAGGCAGGAGAGGCTCCCACAACCACTGCTGTACTGGCAGCCTTCTGGCTTGTGGCTGAGCAGAGCTCCCCCTGTGGTAGTGCCCTGACCATCAGGGGCAGCTTCTGCATTGAGCATCTGCCCCCTGGTGGTCAGTGTGTGTCATAGTGACCAGTCATTCCCAGTTGTTCTGCTGTTAGGGTCAATTTGCATATCATCCTTTTATTATATATAATTATATAGGACAGAGGCCTGGTGCATGGGTGGGGGCTGGCTGGTTTGATCTGAAGTTTGTCCCAGATAAGGGTGGGGCTCCTGCTGGGGTGCCTGGCCAGCCTGGGTGAGGGGCTGATGGCTGTTTGCAGGCTGGCCACAGCTCCCATTGACCCAATGTCCCAGCAAGGCTGGCTGGAATCAGGTTCTGGGGTTTATTTATCTTCTGTAATTGAAACATTGTTGCCTTGAACAGAGGCTATAGCTGGCCTAGGCAGGCAGTTTCCTCCATTGGAAGCCTCCTGTTTGCTCTAGCTACGTGGCTACCGGCTGCCATCTTGGCTGGGTTAATTTGCATACAGGCACTCTGATTGGCTGGTGGGCATGGCTTGGCTGATGGGCATGGCTTAGGTATAACAGAGTGAGGGTCAATTTGCATATTACCCTTTTATTAGATTAGATAGGACCCTGGGACCAGCTCAATGCTTTAATGCCTTCATTTACTTTCTTTATTTACTTCTCTCATTAATGTTATTGTTATAGATGGTCTACATCTAATTACCCAGAGTTAAATTGAAAAGTTCAAGTAAATAATGGTTAATTAAAATGCATATTAAATAATTTATAATTTACAACAAAAATACTTTTATATAACAATAAACACATTTCTTCTTTTAGGTATAAACAAGCTCTTTGTTCATAACTGGTTTAACAAGTATCAATATTTTGCTACATTACACACACGTGATAGTATTAATTTAAAAATCTGTATAGCCCAATGTTCCTTTTGCAAAACAAGTAAAGTATTTACCCATTGTCAGATTAATGAAATTTGAATCAATTTTTTTATTTATAATACAAACAAAAATGCAGTATCTTCTCCTATTTCTACAAGGTGGGGGAAAAATAGGTTCACATCTGTGAGTACACGAAACACAAGGTTTATCTTTGTATTATTATTTATTAATTATTGCATTATTTTACATACAAACTGCTGTAAACCTACTTCCCTCCCACCTTGTATTAGGTCATTTTGTCAAATGCTGGAGCCACATAGATTTCAAGACAAAAGAAAAGTTGACTTGAAAACATTTGGAAATCTGAGAAATAAAATATGTATATATTTCTTTGCCTAATTTCTGAGTTTGGGTTTTCCTAGATATCAGAAGAAAAAGTATACTTTTATAACTAAATTAAAGAGAATATTGTGTTAACTTAAAAAAAAAAACAACACAGCTAAAGACTTACAGGTTGAATTGAACACTCCTGAAAAAAGGAGTTTGTAGAATGGCATCTATGTAGGTCAAATTGCAATGGGAAGTGAAAATGCCAGTGGGAGACTGAAGTCTAATCAGCATGAGGAGAGACAAATCTGGGTAGCCCCAGAGGCTCATTTCCCCCACCCTTTCAGTGACTTTGCAAGCAACTGGTTCAGCTGCTGAACTAGTTAAAGAAAAGAAAAAAGAAAAAGAAAAAAAAAAAGCAAGGATGTGATACCAGAGGCACAGCTCAGGATCTTGCTTCCTTTCACTCAATCAGAAAGCACTAGTTATAACAAAATTTCTAGATGTCTTTGTTCCTTCCTCCTAAAATCTATCCCCATAATCGATCTTTAATTTTTATCCCTTAGTATTTATAAGATTCTGACATGATACATGCGCTTACTTATTTCTTGGTTCATGGAGTATAAATGCTGTAAAACAGGGTATTTGACTTTCTAGTTTATTACTGCATCACCAAAATTAGCATATTGCAGACTCTGAAGAATTATCCATTAATCAAAGTGTTTATGTAAATCAAATGGTCATAGTATGGCAGAATGAACAAATCCCCAAATTGTATCATATATAAGAATAAACTGAAAATGGATAAAATACTTAAGCCATAGAACCATAAAAATCCTCGAAGAAAACATATGCAGTAAAATCACAGACAGCTCTAGCTGAGTTCAGTAGATAGAATATCGGCCTGCAGATAAAAAAGTCCCAGGTTAGATTCTGGTCAAGGGTAAGTACCTCCCCTGGCCCTGGCCCTGGCCCTGGCCCTGGTAAGGGCTTGTATAGGAGGCAACCAATCAAAGTGTTTCTTTCACATTGATATTTCTCTCTGTCTTTCCCTCTCTCAATGGAAAAGTATTTTCAGGTGAGGATTATAAATAAAATCACAGACATATCTCAGAGCAATATATTTGCTGATATATCTCCTGGGACAAGGAAAAATAAACAAATGGGACTACATCAAACTAAAACATGTATGCAAATCAAAAGAAATCATCAACAAAATGAAAAGAGAACCCACTTTATGATAAAACATATTCATCAATGATATATCTAATAAGGGGTTAATTTCCTAACTGTATAAAGAACTTGTACAACTCAACATCAGGAAGACAAACAATTCAGGTGAAAAAAATGGGCAAAGTACCTGAGTAGACACTTCTCCAAAGAGGACATACAGAAGGCCAACAAACATATGAAAACATGCTTAATGTCACTAATCATCAGAGAGATACAAATTAAAACGACAATGAGGTATCACTTCACAGCTGCCAGAATGGCTACCATCAATAAATCAATAAGCAACAAGCACTGGTGCTGATGGGGAGAAAGGGAACCCTCATGCACTGCTTGTGGGAGTGCAGACTGGTGCAGCCACTGTGAAAGCAATTAATTTTCAAAAAATTAAAAATGGAACTGCCATTTGACCCAGTGATCCCACTTCCAGGAATATATCCTAAGAATTCTGAAACACCAATTAGAAAGGATATATGCACCCCTATGGTCATAGCAGCATTATTTACAATAGCTAAGATCTGGAAACAGCTCAAGTGCCCACCGGCAGATGAGTGGATTAAAAAATTGTGGTCCATCTACACAATGGAATTCTATTCAGCTATAGGAAAGAAGATCTCTTAACCTTTGCAATAGCTTGGATGGACCTGGAGGGTATATGCTAAGTAAAATAAGCCAGTCAGAGAATGACAAATACCATATGATCTCACTAATATGAAGAATCTAATGAACAAAATAAGTTGATGAACAAATATAGAACCAGAGGCATGGATACATGAAACAGACAGACAGAGGTTGGAGGGGACATATGTGGGACGGGGTTGGATAAAATAAAGTAAAGAGAGTAGCCCAAGAACATATATTAGTATACATAACCCATGGGCACAAACAACAGTGTAGTGAAGGCCAGGGGCAGAGGCGTGGGAGGAACTGGGCAGAGTTGTGCAAGGAGAGGAGTGAAATGGGGGATATCTGCAATAGTGTCAACAATAAAAAAATGTGTATAATGCTTCTAGAATCTTTCTGTTTCAAACATAAGTGACTTGGTTTTGCCTTTGTTGTTGTCATTGTTAATTGTTTTTATCTCTTTAAAAATATTTTTTTATCGATTTCAGAGAAGATGGAAGAAGGACAGCAAGATACAGAAACATCAAGTGAGAGAAAATCATTAATTGGCTGCCTCCTGCATGCCGCCTATTGGGGATTGAGCCTGGAACATTGAGTATGCACCCTGACCAGGAATTGAACCTTGACCTCCTGATTCATACATAGGTCGATGCTCAACCACTGAGCCAAGGCCGGCTGGACTGTTTTAATCTTTGGAGTGAAATAAGAATATAATGGGAAAAACAATGAAGAAAATTCCTCTATTTTGGGTATGGGGATCACTCAGTAGAATTTGGTGACTGAAAATCTTGCCTCCCAGGGAAGGAGAGTATGAATTCCATGCTTAAATTATGTATCACAGCAAGTGGGTGTAGTGTCAATTTAGAAAACTGCTTGAATTCTTTGAAAGCCCAACTACTGAAAGAAAATCCATATTCAAGCACAGACTTTAACTTGGAGTTACTTTTCTGTTGGATCTATACATTCCTTTGAAAGTGATTAAAGCCGTATAAAGGTTTATTTTGGCATTTAGAAATTAATCACACACATGGCTGGATTGTAGCTATTTTGACTGCTATCCTAGGGCAACCTTGCTCTGCGAGACTGAAAAAGTGATTAGACCCATCCACCTACCACACAGATAAGCACTTACAGACACACAACCTATAAGGGGCTTTCTTTATAAGTTCTTTCTCTAAAAACATTAACTAGAACTTCCTTTCTGAGTTTTACTAAACGTTTATACATTTTTACATAGGACAGAGAGATCAATGAACTAACGAAAAAGTATCTAGCATTCATAATATAACTATGTCAACTCTTAATACCAATAATAAAATAACATTTTACTATCTCCAAATTATGGGGAAAAAAGGCAATAGGAAATGTTGGTATCACTGCTGGTAATAAGAGAAAGGGAATGATTGGACTCCTGTACACTTTTCCAGGCACGTCTTTCTGCTTTGGTTTGGTTCCACAGCATGCTAGCGGAGCAACAAAATACAATACTGAATAGCCAAGGCTTTCTCCTGTCTCTGTAGGTTTACTAGACCATGCCTCTCTACCTCGCAGAATTTGGACATCTTTCTCTTTTCTGGACAAACTCCTATTCAGATTTCAAAATCAGAGTTCAAAGTGCAACTCCTCCAGATGGACTACCTTCTTTCCACTCATCCAAATAAGACACTATCCATAAGAGAGAGGACTCAACTCAAATGCTGACAGTATCCTGACATAGTACTGAATTAGTCACCATGTTCATTAAAATTTTCCTTGGATTACTATAACATATTATTGTTATAGAGGACATTATTTATCCCCAGAATTATAAATATCTGTATCTATAAATAGAAATATCTATATCTATAAATAGTAATATTTTGAAGGAAATTTGTTTTTAAATTTCTATATATTCTTGGTGTCTGAAAACACTTTTTTCTGTCACAAACAGTACTGCAATATAAAAAACATCATACATCTCTGTACCTTTTTTCTGATTATTTCTATTATTTAAATTATTGGAAGCTAACATGGCTGGGTATATGATGTTAACATTTAACAGACATCATTAATTTACCATTGTAAAAGTTTGTACCGATTCCTGCACTTTACCAATAGCTCATGGGGATGCTATTCGGTCCCAAATCTTGAAAGCTCTGCTGTTATTATGAAATGTCTTAATTTCACAGTGCTGAGGGGCAAGCTATGTTGTTTTGTGGGTCTTTTATACTAAAAGAAAACTAGACAATATAAAAGGAAGTCTTAACAGCATTGAGTTTGGGACTAAAGGACTTTCCACTTCTGTTTTACACATACCTACTTTCAAATTTGACTTAATGAATCTATTATATAATAAAGTAACAAATGCACTAAAATTACTTGCATTTTTAAGATCTCTCTTATAGTTTAACTATGAGAAAAACAGTCTTGCACAGTGATTAAGATTTTGAGATAAGGGCTCTAACAGGCCTAACTCAAATTCAAGTACATGCACTCAAAGGGTAGTTCATCCCCTGGAATATGTGGGTAGTAACACCTATCTTCCTAGTGTTCAAAATGATCTTATGATAATTTACTTTCTCCATTCCAACTTGGATGCCTTTTTATCTCTTCTTGTCTGATTGCTGTGGCTAGTACTTCCAGTACTATGTTGACTAGAAGTGATATAAAAAGGACATCGTTGTCTTGTCTTGTTCCTGATCTTAGGAGAAACACTTTTAGCTTTTGTTCATTAAGTATGAGATTAGTTGTGGGTTTTTCATATATGGTCTTTATTAAGTTGAGGCATGATCCCTCTATCCCCACTTTGCTAAAATTTCTAATTATACATGGATACTGTATTTTATCATATGCTTTTTCTGCATCTATTGATATGCTCACGTGATTTTTAGCTTTCATTTTGTAACGATGCAGACATAGAAAAGTACCCAGAACATAACAGGCAGTCAGCAAATGGTGACAATGAGGAAACTGATGATGAATGTAGCAAGTCAGATTATGCATTTATCAATACAAATTGGAATTCACCTCTATGTGCTTAAACAGCTATTCCTCATGGTATTTTCCTCCAAAGATAATGAATGTAAGAAAAGAAAACTAATTTGAATGTGATTATTTGTATTGTTAGCAAATTTGGGTTTATGTCATATCATAGGCTATTCTTTGAAGCAGGTTAATTGCATTTCTCCATTAAGAGAGATGTGATACTATAAATATAAAACAAAGCTTTTTGGAATTTGTCTTAAAAGTATTTAATTAAAATTAAATATACCCTATGATATTTTTCACATTACCTAGAAGTTAAAACATTTAACTTAAATGTTTCAGAAGTTAATTATTTTAATACCAATCTAAATTCAAATTATAACTCTTCTAAGATTCAATAAACTACTTCTAAGAAACTGTTACTCAATTAAAAGTTGTGTTTTTTTTAACTTATAGTTTATGGCGCAGAGGTTCTATGTGCCAGAATGTTTTTTTAAAAAGTTTCTGAATTTGATCATATTAGTATTCCCAGTGGATTAAAATCAATAGTAGTGCAGAAATAAGTAAGGGCACAGGAACTGGACAACTGTAGTGTCCAGTTGTCTGGTCAGCCATTCAACCAATCAAAGTGTAATATGCTAATGATATGCTAAAGCCACTCAACTTCTCCCTATGATGTGCACAGACTACCAGGGGGCAGATGCTCCAACAGGTAGGTTAGCTTGCTGCTGGGGTCTGGCTGATTGGGACTGAGAAAGATGAGTCTGACACTCCCTGGTGTCAGACACCAATCCAGGACACCTCGGGGGATGTAGGTTTCGCCCGATCCTGCACGCCAGGTCGAGGGACCCCATTAGTGCACAAATTCATGCACCAGGCCTCAAGTTCAAAATAAACTCACACCAAAGTTAAGTGACTGAACATATTTGTCCTTCCATCAATTGAATGAGCACCTACAAAGTCCTAGACTTTAGAGATTTGGGGAGGCAATGAGAGTGGGGAAATTATGTGATGTACATCTAAAAGACTGAGTAGCATTAGTTCACCAAACAAAGTAGATAGTTAATATCAAGCAGAATAAGCGACTAACATATGCAGAGAGAGGAGTTCAAGGTACAGTTAGAAAAACTGCGGTGGTTGTGTGGAAAGCCTGCCTCAGAATAATGAGTCCAGGCAGGAGGACAGTTCAAGATGGAATAGATAAAGAAGAGTAGATCTTACTCATTTTACTTATTTATCAAGACACTTGGAAATTCTCAGAGATTTTATCTTTCTCATAACTTCTACTGTGAACATGGATGGCATCATAAATAGCATAAAATGTAATCTAGATTATCAATTATTTACAGCCTAACTTTGCTACTTTTTCTATGAAAGTTATCTTACTGTAACTCAATTTCCTCCATTTTCAGCTATACTTCCAGTAGATAACCTTGTCAACTACTTAGTAGAGAAAATTAGATTTGCACATTGAAATTACTTTATTATTCCCTAAACATATAAATTCACCTAAATCTATAATGGTCTTTTAAATTTTTTTTCTTTTATGGTAGATAAATCATTTATTCTCCTATGTAGGACAATCTTTTAACAAAGTGCTCAGTATTTAGTGGGAATATTAAATTTTGAATGCAATGCCTTCAGTGCGTACAGTGCAGTTAACCACATAATCTATAATAACTTACTGCTTTCGATCTGGTTGTTCTGCCAATTCAAGTTCACATTTTTTATTAAACATTAATCAGCACAGCATTTTGGGCAACTTGAATTACACTTTCAGCCTTTTATATGCCTCACGTTTTTTAACTAAATCTTTCCTCTGGGTATATAAACCACTCAAGTTATTTAATTAAACAAACAGTCCCTGTAATAGATCATATACCATCCTCTTCTCCAAATGCAAAATTATTAAGAAGAATTAGATATTCTCTGAATCTCCATCCACTTCTTAATCTCACTCACATCTTAACTTACTGTAGTTTGACTTCAGATACCTATTACTTAGGAAAGGTTATCCATACAGCTCTGTGGACAGGTCTAGAATCACTGGCAGACTTTATTTTTGTACTCATAGCCCTAAAGATACTTGATCACTCCCTTCGCTCTAGAAGTTTCCTTCTCACATTTATCACATGATGCTATCCTTTTTCCCCTCTTAGCCTGCTTCCCTCTCCTCCATGCGCAGTCTTCTCAGACTTAGCATCTTCTACACAGACATTACATGATGGAATTCTTAAAGATTCACCTTTGGCTTTTTTTCCCTTTGGAATCTATATTCTCTCCCTATATAATTCAATTCATGTCTACAGTTCTAATTATTATTGTGTGTCAATGTTTCCAAAATTTATATTTTAATCTTGGTTTTATTTATATATACTTACAATATAAAATTTTCAGTTTTATCCCAAATATTCAATTATTGTCATATATTATTTGGCAGTATCATGTTTCATGTTGTATAGGCACAGTAAACCTAATGTACACAAAATCAGGCATCACCACCTGGCCCTGCTTCTCCCTTCGATACTCAGCCTCTTGCCTTCTCCCTGATCAGTGAGTGGTATATACGTTCATACTCTTTTCACTTCCTGATCAGTGAATGGTACCTCCATTCACCTATTAGACATCTAGGCGTCACCCTTGAGATCTTCCTCTCTGTGATTCCTCTCCTCTCCCATCCACTCCATTAACAAGAGCCTTAACATTTTTAAGCACAAGATAAAAATCTCCTATAATGTGCCTTAAGCCTTGCCACCTCTCTGCATAATTCTTACAATCTTCATATCCCAAGCTATCTTCGTCTCTTTCTGTGAGTACTTTCCATCCTGTTTCCTCATGTCCACTTTAGTCTTCTTCAAACTGTTTTCTAATCATATCACTTTCCCCCTCTGCCCTTTAACCCCTGAATTGATTTCCTTTGAATTAAGAATAAAGAGCAGACTTATGCTTTTTACAGCCCTGATTAATTAGTGATAATCTCCTATTTGTTCTCCGTATACTAGCCTTTCATTTTTTGAAATTTTCTGCACCCTTTCCTCTTTAAGGGATTTTGTTCAATTTGTTTCCTTTGGATTTTTTTTTTCTGAACTAGCTTTTACTGCTCTTCAGTTTTCTACTTAAAAATGTCCTTGTCTGACTTCCCAAATTCCTCAGGTCTTTTCAGTATATGCTCCTGACACGTGTTTGGCTGTAATTTTGCATCTGTTTGCCAGGTTATGGATTAAGGTCCCTGTATTTCTTCTATTAAGGGCAGCTTCAGTACCACCGGGGTTTCTCCAGCACCTAGCCTGGCAGGCAGTCCAATCTCCACGAGTGTTCACCTGGAAGAATGAAAACTTAATGTTCTGGCATTAAAGGTATTGGATATACTTAATTGGGTAGGAATGTGCTTAATTTATTGTTTGTAGAAAAAAATAAGAGAATCTGAAGGAGCAGGGTTATTCTAAAAAATAGGAAAATTGGTTAAGAGGTTAATAGTCTAGGCTCTTATTTAGATTGAAGATATTGACTAGGGCAGTTTTAAGCAGTTGGCTTAAAAAGGAGAAGTAATATTGAAAAAAAAGTACTCATGAAAATGATTCAGGGTTTGTTTCTGCCTGGCTGAGTTGGACCAGAGCAAAGGGACCACAGGATCAAATGGCTGGCCCTGTAAGTTATAATCAATTGTAGAGGAGAAGGAAAAGTTTGCAGTAATTTCTTAATTATATTTCACAGAGGCAGAGTTAGAGTTGTTTGATATGGAGAATTCTGGAAGGATATGGAGATAAGTACACAGTGCTCAAATAAAATAACTGAATGGTGAAGCAATTTGGGAGTCACTTGTATAGGTAGCAGAGATATGAACTTAGCACATAAAGACTGCATCATGCTGGAGAACAGACATATTTGAGTCCTAGGACATGACAAAAAATTAGCTACAGTGTGGAAAGAAGATAATTGGTTAATAACAAGCAAGCAAAAGGAGACATTTAAGAAAAGAGAGTGGTGAATCAAGAGGAGGACTAACCAAACCAGTGCCCGTAATATTTGGCAATGAGAATTTCTGGAATTATCAAGTGTATCACTATTTGAGTCAGATGGATATAAATGAATCTATTCAAGCTTAAAAGTAAATGCTATAGAAAGCACCAGAAGTTATAGCACAAACTACTCTTTAAATAGTTTTGGTAGTAAAGGACAGGGAGCAATTTTAGAAATCAAGGGAGGTAAATGTTTTTGTCCACTGAAATTTAATGAAACAAACAAAAAATTACCCTTATATAGTATTTATTACATGGTATTCTAGTCTCCAAGGTCCCTTACTAGCCCTGCAGTGGGACGAAAGGGGTACTGCAGGTAGTAATCTAGAGGATCATCAGGGAGGATCTCATTCCAACAGGGAAAACAGAATCAGTTATGCAAAACAGAACTGACTGCAGATCGGGCAAATTGTTAAAAATTCAGAAAGCCAAAATAAATTCTGCAAGGTCATTAATCTGAAAGGATCAAGAATGCAGTGAAAAAAATAAAATTAAATTAAAAATCCCTCCAAGTAAGGAAATGAGCATGCAAGGATGACACTACCTGGATGACAACTTGAATAGAAGGAGTGATTAATGGCTTATTTTTATGTTCTGATCTAATATATGAAGGATGACTAACTTGCAAAGGAGGTAAAAATAACTTGGTGCTTAAAAAACCCGTTCAGAATTAGAGAGACCTGAGTCAACCTTCCAGTTAGGTGAATCAATAAGGATTGGAGTTAAGACAAGTCATTCTCTCTTAACTCAGTTTATTTATATAATGGGCAGTAATGCCTATTCTTAAGATTGCAGGGGGGACTAAGTAAGATAATATACCTAAAACGCATAACATGTTAGAGCTGATAAAAATCATTCTTGTTCTTGATGCACTACTAAATTGAAAGGAAATAGTGAAACTGATGGATAAAATTAAGCCTCTGTTTTTGAAACTAAAAATAGCTTTGCATATCCAAAAATAGATGTTCTTTAATTGTCACTAATAGAAATTACAGTGTTCACTTTTTCACTGAGCTGAAGTTCAAGGCAGAATAGAAATTCAGAGCCATAAATACTCCTCACGGGGAGCTCCTGGTTCATTCATTCCTTGAAAGCTACAGCAAGATATTTTCTTCTAACACTTCCACTCCTCGTAATTATGCATCTCATGGCCCAAAACACATGAAGAGCGACTGCTTTTGATGTAAGTGAATACACAAAAGTGAACACAGCAGATCCTAACCCCAAAAGGAGAGAACTAACTAGAAAAGATATTTTTTAGAAATCACTTAAACATTATGTATTCTTCTCACTCAGAGCCCCAGAACTGCTTTCACTGATGCAGACTAAGATAGAGTCAAGGCCTGAGCAGGCCATGCTTGACATCCTTCTGGGACTGTTACTCCCCAAACAGCAACCTACACTCCATTTTCTCCACGTGGAAATGAAGCCAACTCAAGATTTTTCCTTAAAGCTTAGTTTTATTAGCCCCAATGTTTGCAAAATAGTCAGTATGTAAGGAATGTTTTTTGGTTGCTTTGTTATTTTATCAAGACTCCATTTACTATCTGGAAATGGTTGCTTACAAATCTTCTCCCACTCTCCTATTCCTTACCAATAAAATATTTAATTTGTTTATCTGTAAAAAAGAACAAAATCTTTGATATTAATTTTATCAAAAATTATAATTATTATCTGATTGTTGCAGGGCACACATAAGCTCTTAGAATGCAACCCGAGCCCTAGCTCGTTTGGCTCAGTGGATAGAGCATCAACCTGGGAATTGAAAGTTCTCCAGTTTGATTCTGGTCAAGAGCACATGCCTGGGTTGTGGGCTTGATCTCCAGTGGGGTGCATGCAGGAAGCAGCCGATCAATAATTCTCTCTCATCATTTATGTTTCTATGGCTCCTTCTCCCTTCCTCTCTGAAATAAGCCAATCAATGAAAGAAAAATACCACATGTACTCACTCATCTGGACAGGAACATTGGCGGGGGGGGGGGGTAACAGATCAGCCAAGGGACTTTTGGTGCATGCATTTAAGCATAAATAATGGACACAAAACACTGGGGGGTAGGGGAGGCGGGCGGAAGGGCAGGGGAAAAAAGAGATATATGTACCAATCTTTGTAAAACTTTATGTAATAATAAAATATCTTCTATAATAAAAGCAAAACAGACCATTGCCACCAGCCAATCAGAGCGACTGTATGCAAATTAACCCAGCCAAGATGAAGGCCAACAGCCACGGAACCAGAGCAAACCAAAGGGTTCTGTTGCAACTGCCTGCCTATGCTGGCAGTTGGAAGTGGCACCAGGGCACCAGGGCACCAGGAAGTGGGAAAGCAAGGTGGCAGGCCGGGGAGCGGGTAAGAGATGGCAGGGGGTCGGCGGCCTGCTTGGTGGGCTTCCCAGGCCCTTGGAGGGGGATCGGGGAGCGGGAAAGAGGCAGCAGGGGGTCAGTGGCCTGCTTGGTGGGCTTCCCAGGCCCCTTGCAGGGCACCAGGAAGTGGGAAAGCAAGGTGGCGGGCTGGGGAGTGGGAAAGAGGCAGCGGGGGGTCAATGGCCTGCTTGGTGGGCTTCCCAGGCCCTTTGCGGGACACCAGGGAGCGGGAAAGCAAGGCTGCAGGGGCCGGGGTCCTGCTT
>PVJC01018091.1:0-31751 GCA_004026665.1 Murina feae | reverse complement strand
TGAAAGATATAACATGTTCATGGTAGAACATGTAAAAGGACAACAAAGAATTTAAAAAAGGAAAAAAGTACCCATAATCCCACTCTCAGAGATAGTGATTACTGTCAGTTTGGTGTATTAGGTGGAACCATATGAGATTGTTGCTATTTGACTATTTTAACCTGCAAGATTGAATTATTTCATATGAATTAGCCTAATATGTTCTCCCACCTATTTTTAAAATACATTTTTATTTATTTCAGAGAGGAATGGAGAGGGAGAGAGAGATAGAAACATCAATGATGAGAGAGAATCATTGCTCGGCTGCCTCCTGCACGCCCCACACTGGGGATCGAGCCCACCACCTGGACGCGCTATCCACTGAGCCAATCCAGCTAGGACTATTCTCCCACCTTTTCACTACAATGAACATAAAGGTATTTTTAAATACAAAATTGAGATAGGCTTATACGTGCATATGTGTGTTACCTTTGAAGCCTGCCTTGTTAAATAAAATATTAATGATTACAAATCTATGGAGAGAATAATGTCACGTACACTAGCATGTGTAGCAGTTTCCTTGGGAAATAAGACGTCACACATACAACTGAAGCCCCATGATAGCACCTTCCCCAACAGTCACCCCCCTCCCTATCTCCCTGAGGTAACCAGCCTCATAAATGTGGTGTTTATCAAATATAGGTTTGTACCACTACACAATATACAGGATTGTTTAGCATTTGGGGAGGAGGGAATGTTAATCCTCACCTGAGGATATTTTTTCCATTGGTTTTTAGAGAGAATGGAAGGAAAGTGGGGGAAGAGAGAAGAGAAACCTTGATGTGAGGAGACACATCGATTGGTTGCCTCCCGCATGCGCCCCAGTGGGGCCAGATATTTTGCCTGCTACTGAGGTATGTGCCCTTGACCGGAATCGAACCCGGCACTCTTCCATCAGCGGGCTGAGGCTCTAACCACTTAGCAAAACTGGCCAGGGCAGCATTTTAAACTTTACATAAATGACACCAAAGTAGATATATCATTCTGTGACTTTTAGTATTTACAGAATGTTACATTTTAAAATATTTATGCATATTGATGAATGTGGCTCTTGCTGATTCGTTTTCAATTTCCTGCTATTAAATATTTAGATTTGCTCTCTGCTTTTCTCCACTAGACTCAGTTCGTTCATGCTGGGGACTCAGTCCTCTATGGCTTGAGAGGCTCCAGAAATGGGCGTCCAGGGGAACAGACAGAGGCAGGAAGGGAAAGAATGAGAACCAAGCCCAGCCAAGGCAGACAGCACTGATGATAAGGTTTCTTTTTCTTTTATTTTTTAAAAAATATATTGTATTGATTTTTTACAGAGAGGAAGGGAGAGGGATAGAAACATCGATCAGCTGCCACAACAAAGGTACATGTCCTCGACTGGAATCAAACCTGTGACCTTTTAGTCTACAGGCTGATGCTCTATCCACTGAGCCAGACCAGTTAGGGCAAGAAGGTTTCTGAGAGAAGCAGATATCAAAGCTGGCCACTTCATTATGATGTCACCTTTCCTGTGCCAGACTTGGGGGGCTAGGCATCCCCCCTGAACCTCAGGAGACAGGCCAGAGCCTGGGGAAAGTTTCTGAAGTGCTCACCGCATTCCTGAAAGATGAGCGGATCCCTTTCTCCAGGGCCACCAAAAGCCCGCATTTCCAGAGAAGGCACTGACAAGTTCTTACGATTCTTTAATTACATTTATCTCCAAGTTTTTCAGCTAATTAAAATGTATTATTGGTAGAAAATGGTATTGCTGAAGCCTTATAACACAGACAACCAAAAAAAAAAAAAATGTGCTTTAGTAGTCGGAATCTTCCTAACCCTGAGGCATTAAAGTGTACTTATTCACTGAACACAAAACACAGGGCCAACCACAAGCACAGTAGCCGTGAGGCATGCTAGCAAGAGGTCAGTGGCTCTAAATCAGGCAAAGATCAGTTAGATTCCTGACTCTGCCACTTCCTGAATGTGTGATCCTGGCCGCGTTAGCTAACCCCCTTGCAATTTCTCTCTTGAACTGCAAACTAGAGACACCAATAGCCACCTTGCAAGTTGATGGGTTGAAACTGCTGGTTTACTGGCCGGTGCACATTCCATCAATGCAAGCCACTTAATTAGCAATCTGGTTTGGCGGGGAACTGCCATTGACTATTGAAGCTGAACCCACGTGGTCACTGGGTAGGAATGAAAACTCATGGTTACGAAAACCCAGAACCTGACGGTGCCTGCTGTCCTGTCCTGTTCCTGAGACATGGCCTGTCCTTGGAAGAAGGCACATCGCTGACATCCCAGAAAACTGCCTTTGGTTCTTGGCCATGTCTCTCCTTTGAGGAGATGGAGGGAATAAAGGGTCCGTACCAGCAAAGTTCAGGAGACACCCAGACCTAGAGATGGGATCTCTCAAATGAAGTGAATGTTTCAAACGCCTGTGGACTCTCCAGATGCAAAAGCACAAACTCAAAAGCATCCTGAAAGAAGATGAAATCTGACGGTTTCACTGCCCCTGCTGCTACCCAGGCAAATCTCTCTCTCTTTCTCTCTCTCTTAGAAGAAAAAGGTATTGGAGTCAAAATGATCCATTTAGGATAGATCTATTCAAAGAAATTAGTATTTCATTTTTGTATTTGCTGTTCATCATAATATCACATGCACACACACTTTATTTAAATTAGCTTTTGTTTTAATCTACACAGCTAGAGTCACTAGGATTTCTCTGTTTTGCTGGTGAAAAATAAATCATGCCACATATGGTGACAGAAGGCTACTAGAATTTTCATGGTGATTACTTCATAAGGTTTATAGATATAGAATTACTGTGCTCTACACCTGAAATTAATATAATACTAGGGGCCTGGTGCACAAAATTCGTGCAGGGTGGGGAGGCGGCATGGGGGGCGCGGCTGTGGTGTGTGTCCCTGAACCCAGCCTGCACCCTCTCCCAATCTGGGACCCTTCAAGGGATGTCCGGCTGCCCATTTACAGATGGAAATGGGCAGTTGGACATTTCTCTCACAATCCAGGACTGCTGGCCTGCCTGCCTGCCTGCCTGATTGCCCCTAACTGCTTTTGCCTGCCAGCCTGATCACCCCCTAACAACTCCCCTGCCAGCCTAATCGACACCTAACTGCTCCCCTGCTGGCCCAATTGCCCCCAACTGCCCTCCCCTGCCGGCCATCTTGTGTCCACATGGGGGAAGCCATCTTGTGTGTTGGAGTGATGGTCAATTTGCATATTACCTCTTTAGTACATAGGATTGTATGTCAACTATACTTAATTTTTTCAATGGGTCATACTTCAAAGATGTATGTTCTGTTTGATGCCTAAACTCAAATATAATTGTTATGGCATTTGTTATTATGGGCAATGGTAAACAGCCTAAATGTCTACCAAGAGCATGTTTTTTACAAATAAACTAGATGCCACCATACCATGAAATAATCTGTAGCCATTTCAAGCAGTCTGCAAGAAATGAAATGAAATGGAATAATGTATACAATGTGCTGTGAGGTGCAAAAAAAGCAGTTGTAAAGAGGTAAGGATCCCATTTCTGTAAAAAAAGACTCATACAAAGAGAAAGAATGAAAGAATAGATATCGAAATGCTCAGCTGAATCTGGCCGATATGGCTCAGTGGTTGAGTGTCCATCCAGGAACCAAGAGGTCCCTGTTTCCATTCCTGCTCAGGGTACATGCCCAGGTTTCAGGCTCGTCCCCAGTAGGGAGCATGCAGAAGGCAGCCTAGTGATGATGTTTTCCTCTCATCAGTGTTTCTCTTTGTCCCTCTCCCTTCCTCTCTCTCTCTAAAAATTAATAAAAACCTATTTTTTAAAAAAGTATATAACCCTTAAAATCTAAAACACACACACACACACTCAGTTGATTACCCTACGTTCCTGGAAATGAAGGAGACTTTTATTTTATTTGTTTGCATCTTTGCATGTTTATATTTTTCTTAATCTCAGACGTTAGAATCTACTCTATAAAAGCGAAATATTAAAATTAACCGTTTCTCCAAGACAGGGTAAGCCACGCCCACCAGCCAATCAGAGCGGCTGTATGCAAATTAGCCCAGCCAACATGGCGGCCGCCACTCACGGACCTGAGTAAACAGCCCTTTCCATTGCGGCAGGAGGGAAAGTGAAACTGCGCTCCTCAGCTCAGCTCCGATTAAACTGCCTCTAGCGAAACACAGCTTTTTGAAACATTGTAACAATCATAGAATCTCCGGAGCTGAAGGAAAGAGCAGCTCCAGCCTAACCAGTAAAAGTAACAATTGTTTCATTATAGACGCTGCGAGGTGAGGCAGAGGAGGCTTCAGTTAGTTAGAGGGCCACCTTAAAGGAACAGTGTATCAATTATAGAAGATAACCCCAGGCCTTCAAGGAACAGTATCAATTATAGGAGAAAAAACTCCAGAACCTGCGTCCAGCCGGCCTTGCTGGGACGTTGGATCAATGGGAGCTGTGGGCAGCCTTAAAGCCCCTCACCCAGGCTGGTCAGGCACGCCAGCAGGTGGGCATCCCCCGAGGGGTCCCAGACTGCGAGAGGGCACAGGCCGGGCTGAGGGACCTCCCGAGTGCACAGAGCGGCTGTAGGGCGGGACAGCGCAGGACCCAGGACCCGTGATGGGAAAGAGGCGGCAGGGTTGGAGGGCACTGGGAAGCGGGTAAGAGGCGGCAGGGTTGGAGGGCACCGGGAAGCAGGTAAGAGGCGGCAGGGGGGTCAGTGGCCTGCTTGGTGGCTGCCCAGGCCCTTTGCGGGGCACCGGGGAGCGGGAAAGCAAGGCTGCAGGGGCCGGGGTCCTGCTTGGCAGCTCCCAGACCCCTTGGCGGCACCGGGAAGTAGGAAAGGAAGGCAGCAGGGACGAGTGAGTGGGAAAGAGTTGGCGGCCTGCTTGGCGGCTTCCCAGGTCCCTTCCGGGGATCAGGGAGCAGGAAAAGGCTGGGCTGACCACGAGGCGGGGTTTTCCCTGCTTTCTGGTGGCTGGAGGAAGATGGGCAGTAGGCAAGCTTGGGAGGCAGGCCGCACCCAGCCCTGGCCACACTCAAAAAAGAGAACAAAATGCTGGGGAGGGCAAGAGTCTGAGAGATCAACATAGAGGGGGTGCCTGCTCCAAGCCTCCACGGTGTGCCTGGGGCAGGCCCCCGGCAGGTAGACACACACAGGAGGACTGCTCCGAGCCTCAGATGCGGCCGGGGGCAGGTCCCCAGTGGCCACACACACACACACAAAAGGCGCCTGGCAGACTGGGGCCATCATAGGACATCCACTGAGGGGTCCCAGACTGTGAGAGGGCACAGGCCGGGCTGAGGGACTCCCTCCACCCCGAGTGCACAAATTTTTGTGCACCGGGCCCCTAGTTTTATTATAACGGTCATCAGAAGACGTGCCCCCAAAGATGTGAATAATTCTTGGAACACCTGGGTCTCTGCTCTGATCCTATTCCCTAAACCTCCCCTCCACACCAGACCTCACAATGCCAGGGCTGGAGCAGCCCTTTATGAGGAAGGGCCAAATATTTCACTTTTTCAGCAGCAAATCCTAATTTTGATTAATGCCAGGCAGGTCACTTGTGACTTTATCTAAGCATATCCATTAGAATCAGGAATGGAGTAGCCGCCATACCATTGGCTTGGCTTGCCCAACAGGAACATTGGAGAGTAGAAATTCAAATAAAAATTTTAAAAACCTCCTTTGGGACATTCATGCTTCCAGCTGTGACATTAGCATTGCTGTGGCATCAGGAATTTGAGATGAGCCGGCCATCACATGGATGGCTGGGTCATTTTATTTATAGGCTAAAGAAAGCTACCAGCCCTTTGTTATGAACCCATAGCCTGCCCTTGGTCCCCTCTCAGTGAGAAAGAAAAGACAAGACCATCTTGACACCTTAACCCATTGTGAGTCTATTCTCTACTCTCTTTTTTAAATTTTTTAAAATTGATTTTAGAGAGGAAGGGAGAGGGAGAGAGAGACAGAAACATCAATGATGAGAGAATCATTGATCGGCAGCCTTCTGTTTATTGTTTATATGGTCCAGGAGCTTTGCAGTCATAAAGTGGTTGCCAGGTTGTTGTCCTCTGCTGAACAACAGTAGTTTACAAAACTGGGGTAATTTGCATTTGGTAACAGATCAAATGAAGATGAAAAGTGTCAAAAGAAGTCATATGACACCCCCTTTCACAACTCACAAATATTCTTCCAGCTCTAACATGAGCACCTATAAGAAGCCTTCAGGTTTCATAGGTTACCCTTAGACTAAGGTCTGTCCTCTCTCTATCCTTAGATCGGGCCCTGGCATTTGAGAAACAGTCTATGAATAAATGAATGAATGAGTGACTCATTTGTGAGTAAATGACTGTGAGAGTGAATAGATGGATGCATCTGCTCTGACAGCACGTTGTAGATATGCCTGCTCATGCATTTCACAAGAATGTATTGAAGATTTCCTGTGTGCCAGGCTCTTTCATGGGCACTGGAATACGAAGTGAGCAACACAGACAAGCTCCCTGCTTTCAGGAAGATAGTCAATCCACAAGGAAACCAACATGTGCCTGATTTCAGATGGTGATGGCACCATGAAGAAAACACATGAGATTACATGAAATAGAGTACCTGGGGGTACAGGGTGGTTGGAAGACAAGGGGAGCAGGGAAGACCCTTCTGAGAATGTAGCATTTGAGTTCTGACTTTGATGGACTATAAAAGTACTTGTTTTCAAGTTCTTACTTAGCTTATTTCAAGTGTTTTATTCTTGGAAATAAAATTTCAAGGGCAAATCTGACATAGCCTTTCTCTTGACCGCGGGAGCTATCTATACTAATAAAAGGGTAATATGCTAATTAGACAGGGAGACCTTCCGGGAGACCTTCTTGACATCCTTTCAGACAAAGCCATGGTGGCGGGGCTGAGGCAGAGGTGGTTAGGGACAATCAGGCCAGGAGGGGAGGGCAGTTGGGGTTGATCAGGTTAGCAGGGGGGGCCACTTGGGAGCAAGCAAGGCAGGGGGGGCAGTTGGGGGCGATCAGGCCATCGCGGGGGGGTGGGCAGTTGGAGGTGACCAGGCATATTGCAGAGGGTGAAGGCCGAGCTGAGAGACACTTCCTCCCCCCCTCCTCCCCCTGTGCACAAATTTTGTGCACTGGGCCACTAGTATCTTGTAATCACTGTTAGCTAGCAGGATACAGTGGCAAGCACATGAAATTTGCAACTGGACTATCTAGGTTTAAATTCTGCCTCCATCATTTGCTAGCTACAGACCTTGGGGAAGTTACCTAAGCACTAGAGACTCAGTTTTCCCATCCAAGAATGGGGATGATGATGATAATGATGATGACGATGATAATGATGAGGTTAATAATACTTTTACAGAGAGATGGCTATCTGCCCATCAAAAATCCATGCTTCCTCTTCTGTAGTGTGAAGTTGTTGCTAAAAAGCAGCTGCCCAACCATGGGTTCCATGTTCCAGTTCCTCTTGCACCCAGATGTGGCCAAAGGCAAATTTTTGCCACTGAGATGTAAACAGAATTGATGTGTATCATTTCCATGCCTGGGTCTCTGAGTTATCATACAGAGGAAAACCACCCCTTTATCAGGAATGCCCTCATTGGACTGTAAATGGGAGAAAAACAAACTTTGGTTATGTTCAACTTCTGAATTTTAGGGTACATTTGTTATAACATCTAGCATTATCATACTAACTAATACAAGCTTAAAATGCTGTAAAAATTGAATGTGTCATACATTGCCTACTCAAAGTGAATGCTGGCTGAACATAACTGAGTACAGGATTTGAATCTTAATAAATCAGTCTCATGAGACCCAGGCTCATATTGGGGAGGAGACTGAAACTGAGGTATGTGCCCTTGACTAGAATCAAACCCGGGACTCTTCAATCCACATGCAAACACTCTATTCATTGAGCCAAACCAGCTAGGGCATGAGATTTTTAACCCTTTCCCTCTTCTCACCTTTTCGAAAGGGGATCATTTTTACTGTACTGAATGTTTATTTATTGTAAGGTTAGTGACTATAGGAAGAGGAATATTAGGCCTCAGGATCTTGCAGACTTGTTACCAAAAATTTTTTAATTGCCTGGATATATAGGAGGAGAGAATCTTGCTCAATTAAGTAATCTTCCTCTTCCTTGAGCTCAGTTTGCAGTGGAGCTTGGAAATCAAGACCTTCCCCGGGATATAAAACATCTTTTCTCTTTCTCCTTCTTCCTCCAGGACAGTTCTATAAGGAGATCCCTGAAAAGCTTTTAGTTCTCAAGCATCTGAGAGAGAAGAAGAGAACTACATACCTCATATTTTCACCCACTTTAAAAATGAGATAATGAATAGAAAGCTCTTAACAAAACAAATGGCACAGAGTAGGAGTTTGACAAAGGGGCCTGGGCTCCCTTTTGCTCATCAACCCCTATTAGCTCACCATCCACTACAACATAATTGATAGCTTGTCTCCACTCTGTTTTTTCCTCTAAGATTCCAATTAATCCTAAATTAGACATTCCATGTCATTTACCTCTTTTCTGCAGCTCACACATTTTTTTTACTCCCTGTACTTTTTTTCTGGAGATTTTCTTTGGACTTGTCTTGCAGTTTACTGCTGTTAATTAATTCTTTCTTTAGCTGTATCTTATCTAATGCATTGTGTTCTCCACTTTATTTCTTATAATTTTCAGTTCTAGATTTTCTATTTGGTTCTTTTTTGTAATCTTCTATGTCATTTTTATCACTTCCTGTATCCTGACAAAATTTTTCAGCTTAGTTTGTATCTCCTTGAACATAGTAAGTGCAGTTGTTTTATCGATTACTCTAACAGCAGTAGTTCCCATGGGTCTGTTTCTGTTGTCTGTTGTTTCTATTGACTCTTGCTCATGGTGTCTTATCTTTTGATATGCTGGTTATCTTTAATTACTTATTGAATATTGTATTTTTTAAACCTACTTGTTAAAATAATTTGAGATCTAAAATGCTATGTTCTTCCAAAAAGGATTTTCATTAGTGTCTATCAATCACATGAAGGTACTATCTGTCTAGGACAATTTAATCAAATTTGAAAGATTGAGGTTAGAAAGTCATGCTGATGATTCAAAGACTGGCTACAGTCTGTGCTACAGCTGGTTTATTTCCATTACCCTTTTTCCTAGACCATACCCCATTTGAGCCTCAGCTAAAAATTGAAATTGTTTACCAAGATTACTACCCTTAATGGAATTCAAAATCCTACTTCGGTTGCCCTACCTCTGAGAGACTGTCAAAAGTTCAGCTCAATCTTTCAGCTGACTATTTGATGTCAGCTAATGTTTCTGAGCACATGGATTCAGGCACAAATACCAATCCTAGGTCTATTGGTTCTCCAAGATTGAGCTTCATACAATGTCCGCCTATTCCTGCCTGAGTCCAAATAGAACAAAGTCTTCAGTTGTAGGTATCAGGAAGGACTGCTGTAAACTACACACCTGTAAACTACAGCTAACCTCATTACTTCCGTCAGGTGTTATTTTGCAGGGAAGACCAGACAGTTTACAAGCTAATCATTGCTCCTGCCAACCTCATAAACTGAGAAACAAAGGTAGGGCAGTAAAGGGGGAAATGTTTTATTGTCCCCATTTTCAAAGGTAGTTTCCAAGTCAAAGCAGGTGAGTCATAACAAAGATCAGAAACCAAGACCCAGTCTGTTCCACCTCTCTGGATTTCCTCCTGTAACGGGAGACTTTACCCCATATGGAAAGCCACTTCTTTTCTAAGAAATATGCAAAGTAGACTCTGGGCCATAAGGGAGAGGACAGTGGGAGAGAGGTGCATGCCAGGTTCATGATTCTCCCTCCGGATTGGATGATCCCATATCTTGAATTTCCAGGACATTCATAATCATCCAAGTTACCATTAATTAAGCGTTCACCCCTATGCTGAAGCATGTTCACACATTATTTTATTTAATCCTCACACAACTCTCTAATAAAGATTCTATCATTTTCGTCACTTTCGGAGGCCTAGAGAGATTAAGACCCCTGCCATGGCCACCTAGTTAGGAAGCAGCAGAACCTTGGTTTGACACTCACGTCAGTGATCCTTCCCTGCCTACAGACGTGTCTCTAGACACTGAGAGACAGAAAGAGAACAGAGGGCTTCCCCGGGGCACAGGATCACCCAGAGTCAGCTGAGGAAGACAAGCCCCAGAGCAAAGAACCCCAGGAAGAGGAGACTGTTTCTCTGAAAACAACAGGTGTGTGCAGATGGCTGTTAATGGGGTAAGTGTCATGCTCTTTTAGTTGTTCCTTTCTTCTCATTTCTTCAGAGTTGTACAGAGGTTAACTCCCACCAAAGGGCTTCGCATGGCTTACCTTAGAATGAAGTCTGAAGAACGTTTTGTCACTAAGGCCCACCCTTTGGAAAGGCCTTTGCCAGGCCAAGAAAAGTGCTGCCTCAATTTCATCCGTTTGAGTCACTATTTGTCCCTGCCCTCAAATAGATCTCCTATACTGACATGTCACACTGGCTAAAATTCCACCAACAGAGCTTCAAGAGTGCAAGACTTAGCAAGTCAAAATACAGGTAAGTAATGAATAGCTGCCGGTGTAAGTGTTAATTGTTGTCTATCTGAAGTTCAAAGTCAACTGACGGTCCTGAATTTTATCTGGCAACCCAACCTTTATGGATAGTTGCTGCTCTATCCACCGAACCAGTTTGGCTCGGTGGATAGAGCTTCAGCCTGCGGACTAAAAGGTCCTGGGTTTGATTCCAGTCAAGGGCATGTACCTTGGTTGCGGACGCATCCCCAGTAGGAGGTGTGCAGGAGGCAGCTGATCAATGTTTCTCTCTCATCGATGTTTCTAACTCTCTATACCTCTCCCTTCTTCTCTGTAAAAAATTAATAAAGTTTATTTTTTTAAAAAGGTAGTTGCTAAGAAGATTATATAAATTTTGTGCATATATCATTCTTAAAAGTTGAATAAGGTGAAGTATATGAAGTGTCTGGTACTCTGAGGTTTACTAGTAAATCCTCTTGGTGTTGGGCAGTGGGACTGTGGTCTGGTCTGGGTGATCCAGGACAAGTTGGCTTCTCTCTTTGCGCTGTTTCTCCTTCTGAAGGATGTGGAATTGCTCTCATCATCAGTCAGCACCCTGAAGCAGCAGTGCCCAGCTCCATCATCTTTATGTATGAAGAAAGGGACATTTTCTGCGACGGAAGCCACGTCAGCTCAGTTTCCCACTGTTTTCAGGGACCAGGATCACTTTGGTGGTTGTTGGGGCCACATGCTGAAAAGCTGAAATGGTCTTCAGCTGAATGAAGCTAGAGCTGAGTTCTGAGCCCCTGCTCTGCTGAATTCAAGTCCTGAAAGATGTTCTATCTAAAAAGAGAAGAGGAGGTTCCATGATAAAATAAATTTGGGAAATATTGTGATATATGTCTCCCCGTCATCCTTTGTCAATTCAAATGCACATGTTTGTATAAGAACATGTGCAGAATCAAATACTGTTTCACTTTACTTAAACCCCATTTTCCAAGCTTGTTTGCCAGTGGAATCCCTTGTTTGCAAAGCAATCCATCCAATAGCTGTTCCATGGGCCTCTCTTTGGATCGCTAAGCTGTAAGAACCAAGGCTGCCATTATAGTGGAGTGTCTAAGATGTTAGTCAAAACCAATGGGTAACTTTGAATCAGGACAGGTACTAATTGGGATTCAGAGAAATACAGCATAGATTTCCTTTTAACATTTACCTTATTTTCTATTTGGGAATGAATGGGGAGCCTGCGAACTGTGTAAGGCAACCAAGTGGGGTTAAAAACAGAACAGACTCAGACCCAGAAAAGGACTATGTGAATCCTTGTTCTACCACTTCCTACCTGGGTGACCTTGGGATGCTCATCAATGTTTCTAAACCTTAGATGCCACATCTGAAAACCAGGCCCAGTTATACCTACCACATGAAAGTAAATGAAGTACCATTCAAGAATGACTCACATGATGCCTGACACATAGGAGTTGAGATATATATATATATATGTATTAGAGGCCCGGTGCACAAAAATTTGTTCACTCAGGGGCATCCCTCAGCCTGGCCTGTGCCCTCTCACAGTCTGGGACCCCTCAGGAGATGTCCATCTGCTGGCTTAGGCCCACTCCCGCTGGATCGGGCCTAAACTGGCAAACAGTCATCCCTCTGGCAGCCCAGGAGACCTCGGGGGATGTCCACTTGCCAGTGGGGCGCAGGCCTAAGCTGCAGTCAGACATCCTTAGCACTGCTGAGGAGGCGGGAGAAGCTCCCGCCACCACCACTGTGCTGGCAACTGTCAGCCTGGCTTGTGGCTGAGCAGAGCTCCCCCTGTGGGAGCGCACTGACCACCAGGGGGCAGCTCTTGCATTGAGCATCTGCCCCCTAGTGGTCAGTGTGTGCCATAGTGACCAGTCATTCCCGGTCGTTCTGCTGTCAGGGTCAATTTGCATATTACCCTTTTATTATATAGGATATATATATATCTGTTAGATCTGAACCAGTTGTTGAAGCAAAGAAACAGAAGTGTCCTTATGTTGACAAGATTAGAACTGATGGGCATAACAGCCAGGCATGGAGTACTGATGGAGGATAGAAACAGGCCATGGGGTAGTCTCATGTGCATAAGACAAGGCCGATCAAAGGGGTATGAATTAGAGAAGAAAATGTTGGCAAATTTTAAGGCCAGTAGAAGCCCGACAAGACCGGAAATGCTGGCAGTCAATCTGAAGATTGAGTGGAACAGCTTGGGGCCCATTGTAGGCCTCTGAGGACACAGAAAAGAGCCATGAAAGACTTCTTTATGGATCAGATTTCTCTCTGGGGGTCAGCAAATTAGACAATACCTGCCTTATTCACCATCAAAGTGTAATGTGAGGATAAAATGAGATTTTTGTATGAGGCAGGGCGTTTTTGGAATCTTGTCAAGTACTCAATGGAATGCACCCACATAGATAAAAATTGAAAGTAAAAGAAGTATATAAAAACTGTTATTTCTATCAAAGTCAGTGGTTTTTAATGGGTGTTCATTGAACTCCGTAACAATGAACTCCGTGGCATAAGAAAATGCTCAATCCGTAATCTAATACCTGCCTGGCTGCAGGAAAATCCCATCTCGGTCACATTTTCCAAGGCCCTTCTCTCTCGAGGATTGTGCAAAAGCTCTTGAGACTTGTACAATCTAGAACATTCTGGGAGAGACCCACCAATTGTCAGCCCGTACTGGACTTGCTAGGTTCACCATCCTAGCCCACCTTGAAGGTGACATTTCTGATGCCTTCAAGCAAACTATGAACACAAGAGGTCCTTGTCCAGGCCAGGAGTTGCTGTGTCTGGGGTCAGAACTCCCTCTGCTCAGCTCATAATGATTCCCATCAGAGGTCCTGCCTGCTCCACCTTTCTGGAACTCTTAAAATTTCTCTGTCCTAAAGTTATTATTCTCTGGGGAAGCTCTCTTAAATTTTTCCTCTGTCCCCTCCCTACGGGTTGCCTATCCCAACCCTTGGTGCCCCATATTCTCTCAGACAATCCTATTCTGGTCATCCAGGGAAACTCAATTGTCGGAGAGACTCTGCTGAAAGGGGGCCTGGAAACTTTCGCTTCTGATTACCTTCTTGAGATGAAGGAGGAGAAACTATCCACCATTATGAGAACAAAAATACAGACTTATGTGTAAATGTCACATATATACAAGTGATATATCCTTCATACTCCTTAAACAAAGTCTGATTTAAGGTGAATTGCTTGGATTGATTTCCATTTTTTTTGAAATATATTTTATTGATTTTTTTCAGAGAGGAAGGGAAAGGGATAGAGAGTTAGAAACATCGATGAAAGCAAAACATTGATCAGCTGCCTCCTGCACACCCCCTACTGGGGATGTGCCCACAACCAAGGTACATGCCCTTGACCAGAATCGAACCTGGGACCCTTCAGTCCATAGGCCGCCACTCTATTCACTGAGCCAAACCAGTTAGGGCTCCATTTTATTTGTAATAAGAGATCCTTTTTTTTTTGGCCAATAAACTTACACTGCCAACCACATGCTTTGACCTTAGTACCAACACGAACTGGAGTAGTTGCTGGCTTAGTTGTTTTAGACGTTGTTTTCTTGAAGATAAATGGGCACTGCTGACTCTGTAGGGCAAAGTCGCCACAGAAGGTGAATAAAACAATATATTCCAAGCCCACCCTTCACCCCTGTGACCCTCACGCTCTTACATTTGGAACATATTCTGTCTTACCTTCCTCCTTTTTTCACGTCATAGCTATTCATTTTAGAGGACAAGGTCACTGTCAAGGAAACTCCAAACAATCCTGGTGACTTTTCCTGTGACCAAGGACAAGGCTGGGGCAAGGCTAATAACAGGACTTCGCTCTGATATGGAAATAAAGCTCGAGGCCCCTCTACAGAGGAGGGTGGCTTGATTGCTGGTGAGATGATGTTGTGCTATTTTTATTAAAAAGGGAAGTAAAATCAAGGTCAACAGAGAAAAGAGAGGGAGAAGGCAGGTGTGTAGCAGTGGGAAATTGTAACCCACCCCATCATTCTTTTGACATTGTTTCTGTAGATGCTGACTCTGACTAATATATTGGTTGTAAACAGCATGTTTGTATAAGAATCCTCAAAACTAACTTAAAAAGATGCAGACTCTGGTGTTCAGGCAGTCCCGCTCCAAGAGATTTGCTGACCTTCAAATAAAAACCAGGAGGATGCACCCCAGGTCATCATTTGACTAGTTTCAAGGTCCTTACCAGAATAGACTTTCCAGCCCTTCCCCTTGATTTATTTGTTCTGCTTTTCCCCTCCATCCTTATAAAAACCTCTGCCTACACTGAGGCAGGTGGCCAACACATGAATAAACCTCTTTCCTTTCCCACCAGCACCTGGCTTATGAGTTTGGCTTTAGTTGCATCAGGCAGCTGAACCTGGGTTTCAGTTACAGGTGGAGCTCTTTTCCAGAGAAAACACTAATAACTCCAGGATTATCAAAGATGACCAGGAACTTGCTGTCCAGTGTGATTCAGAGGAAAACACAAATGCATAGCAACAGATCTGAGACAGAACCCCAAACTGATGCAAGAGGCTATCCCTGTAGAAGAGATGGGATTGAGGCCACGGAGGCTGTGTTCGGGGACTAAATGACGGATCCATGAACACATTCAGCAAATGCTAACTTTGGAGAGCCACGTTGGCAAGGCTTACCTATGGACTTCTCCATCATGGGAGCCAAGAAACGTCATTTATTTGTGAGCTGTGAAAGCTTGAGTTGAGTTATCTGACTCTGGAACCAGAGATTCCTGGCACAGACACTCTTTTGATCTCATTAGGCAGATGAGGAAACCAAGAATCAGAGACATGAAGTTGGTTGCTCAAGAACACACAGCTAAGATTTAAACACAGCTCTGTTGGACCAGCCAGTCTGCTCAAACACAGCCTTTCCACTACTGATTCAAAGCCCAGGTGCCCAGGAACCTCCATTAATTCTAGTCAAGTGTGTTCCTCCCAGAGGACTCTGCAAAGGCCACTACTAGACATTGTGAGAGAAAGGGGGCTGGTTGACAGCCTCCTGACCTTGGCCTAATCACCATACAGAGTAGTTTAATGGGTCACAGGCTGTGCTTGGGAGAATTAATGTTCACATGGTCCAGTGGCCCTGATTCCAGGTCTGTGCTCCCTGGAATGTGCTGTGCAGTGGACAGTGGAGAGGTGTTTTGAGATAGGCACATGTCGTCTCCAAGCCTCGGGTACCCAGGACAGCATGAGTCTGAGGAGGCGAGAGTTCATGGATTTAACCTCAAGAGAGAGATGCCAGGCCACACGCCCACACTCTCAATCCCCACCTGTACCTTCTGTCCCATATTTACCAATTCTTCCTCTTATTTTTCTTCATTTTTCTCCTTCTCCTTCTCCTTCTTCTCCTTCTTCTTCTTCATACATCTCCTCTTTCCACAACGGTTCTAGAACAATTTACAGAAAATATATACAAGGACTAGACAAATCATAAACTAGAAAAGGAAGTGCAGACTATGAAGATGGGCATGGACTGCAGTACCACATGCCAAACGTGATATTTCCCAGTTGCTATCATTGAGTTTTCTGGTGGCAAAAGCAAAAATGGGAAACAGTCAATTATGTAGCTTCATAAGCTTATTTCTTGAGTCTTTGAAGGAAGACAACAAAATAGCCCCAAAATACAACTCTTGGGAGCCTCCAGAAAGCAGTCAAATGCAAGGTTCTGATGATTCAGGTGATTCAACAGCATTTCCCAAACTTTCACAATCTCAGCTATACACAGCATTAATAGCTGTTCCAAAAGAAGGGAATTTCACAGGCAGATTCATTGGAGATAAAATCAGAGTTAAGAAATCAAGCTAGCTTTTGAACTTCAGAATTTCCAAGAAATTTTCATGATCTAATGCCATGGGACTCTCCAACCCGATGGAACCTTCCCCTGCACTCACCCCCAGTTTTCTCAGGAGTGTCTTCTAGAAGCTCACAGAAAGCTAGAGACCATGTCTGAGATGCGTGGACCACAGTTTGAGGACTGCTGATCAAGAGGAATAGCTGAGTTGAACTCCTCCAAATAGAAGTTCTCTCAACCGGGCATTTAGTAGAGTTGGCCAACTGATGGCTTAAGGCGACAGTGTCTGACATGGCCCAGACTTCAAGTCTGGATACTCTCATGATGAAATAAGAACGCCTCTTCCTCAAACTCCTCTTCTCTTTCATCTAAACAACTAGAGGGCGTGGGAAAGAGGCTACAGAGGGTGAAGTCGAGACCCTCTCACAGCCTGTGAGTGACTCCATCTCCACCAAGATGGGGCCAGGGGTGCTCCCTTAGGACTTGGATCAGGTGCATAGGTGGGGTTCCCTTTGCCACTGGCTTAGCTGCATGGGATTAAAGGAACAGTTAGGAGAATGGAGTCTTAAAGACATGCTGCATGTGTCCCAAGAGACAGAAGTAGGTCAAGAATGAGTTTCAAGTTGAAGTCTGAACTAGAAAGAGATAGGGGCTGGAAGGGAAGTGGGTCTGGACTCTAGAATCACTCTGAATTCAAAAACTGTGGACCTACGGGCTCCTTACCTGGTTTGTAACCTTGGGAGTAGATGCAATTCGATAATTCTGAGTCGGACAAAAGTGGTTTCACCTATTGCTCATCAACGATAGTTCCCAACCTTCATGCCTTAAATCAAGTTCATAAACAACTCAGCATAGATTAAAGTTTGGGACCTAAATCACCAAATGCTCTGAGCCGAAAAGGCAGCTAGAGAAGGTAACATGCAGATTGCAACTTTGAAAGGGCAGGATATGAAAAACACATGTCTTGGCATGCTCATCACAGGACTGTTAATAACAGTGGAAACTGGCGAAAAAGACTCAACATTCCTCTCAGGGGAACTGATTAGATAAAACATGTTATGTTCATATGACAGAACAACCTTCACGAATGATTTGAAGTGTATTTATTAATATGCAAAAGAGATGTAAGGTAAGCTATTGAGTAAAACACACATCACCAAAATATAAATAGCAGAGTCCAGTTTCAATGAAAGAAAGGGTTTTTGTGCAAGTATGCAATGAAAGAAGTCTAAAGGCACATATCAGAAGCAGAACTGGCTCTCTGTGGGCTGTGAGCTCGCTGATTACTGATGCCTTTCTCTTTGTGATCATCAGTAATTTCTTTTTTTTTTCTTACATTAAGCATGAGTTTTTTAAAACATAATTATTCTTAAAAGCAGAAAAAGAAACAAGTGCAGTTTCCAACTTCCTGCAGTTGGTACATAAGGCACTTTCTCTTTGCGCCATTTCACCTCCCCTCCCTCCATGTTTGATCTTCATTGTCCTGTTCTTGTTGGTTTGGTTCCCAATCCCCTTTCTCTGTCTCCCCACCATCCTCAGACACACAGATGCTTTGAGAGGGACGGAGGTGTAGCCAGCAGGGTTCTCAGGAGCACAGAGGTCGGAACTCTAGAATAAGGCTTGGGCATTTGGCTGGGACAGGAATCTCTGCAGCTACTGGAGTGTGGAGTGAGAGTGGGTTGGTCAAGATCAAAGACCAGGCATGGATCTGACACTTTGACCCCTTGACATTGCTGCTCCCTCAGTCTTCCCAATGAACTTGATGCAGAGCCTAAAACTCAGGTCAAAAGTGTCTTTAGGAAGGTGTGGGTCTGTGGTTACGGCACAGCAGGATTTCTGAGTGCTCCATCTCAAGAGAACTGGGCTCCGATTCCCCCCCCCCCTCCCCGCTTGTAGCCGGGTGTGAAATTCTAACCCAGCCCGAGACTGAGCTTCTCAAACTCCTGTAACCCCTGGAGCATTTGAAGTCACAGGATGAAAGAAACTGTATTTCAAGGGGGAAAATGTACTGAGAATTAATGAGTTCATATTTGTATAGCAATTAAAAACCAAACATGCTTTATTTGGAGATTTGGATCAGACTCTGAGTTTTTGAATTATAATGTTACAGCAAGCACAAATATAACACAGACGAGAATGAGGAATCTAAATGAATTCCACATTTTAAGCCTCGGGAGACATGGTGTACTTCCCTGGGGACAGATCTGCTCCAGGCTGTCTTCCAGATCCTGCCCACATTCACTGCTCTTTAAGAAGTACTAGGGGTTGGGGAGGGGGATGGGGGGAGGGGGAGTAGGTCAATGGAGAAAAAGGGGCACACCTGTAATACTTTCAACAATAAAGATAAATTTAATTATTTTTAAAGAAAAAAAGAGAAGTACTGGAAGAGCAGATCACCAAGGTGTCTTATCTCATGTCCCTGAAGGGATCAATTACATTGAGGTCACTTACAAAGCCAGGTGTATAAATTACTGAGCCTCCCCTAAGCAGGTCTGGATGGAGTTGCAGGGTTAAGCAATCTCCCACCATTCCCTACAGTGTATTTGTCTCCATTTTATCAAACTTAAAAACTGACCTCAATGAAATGGAAATGACTCATCCAAGGTCACTCAACTAGTAGAGTGACAGGAGCCACTATAAAGCCATTAGGCCAAGGCACCTGGAAGGTCAAAGTGGTGTCCCTAGGTGGTAGGATGGGGCAACATGAAGGATCAGGCTGTTAAAAGCCCTCGTTTCTCAGGGAATGGAACGTTCTCAAAGAATCGTTCACATTCCGCTTAATGTATTTCTGTAATATTTGGATGGTTATAATCAATATATTTCCTTCATGGTCTTTTCCCAACAATTTCACAAGGTTATTCCTTAGACACTAACCCAAAAGTAACTGCCCTTGGTCTGACTTCAACCTCACCCAGCTATCTTCCTGATTATTTGGCTTCCAATAGAGCTGGCCAGCAGAAGAGGGGGCACTGGCCAAGCTGACATCATCGTATTGTCCGCTGGAATTTCTATTTCTCAGTGTAAATGAATGCAGCTCAACAAATATTTTCTGTTCCTATGCCCAATTTTCCCCAGGGCTTAGCGGACAGAAAGGAGCATTATAAAGTGCCAGTCAAAGCAGAGAAAGAGAAGCAGCATCTTTTAGTCTAGGGACACACAGGCGCTGCCTCAGTATTGGCCATGTGCAGGCTGGTTGTCGGGTTGATGTTTGACCCTGTGTCAGACAGCAAATAAAGGCTACTTCATCTCTTGCTATGTTACAATTTCCCTTGCAGTCCAACTGACACTGGCTCTAGAATAAATATTGGGGTGGATTTTAGAGGTTAATGTAACGGGAAAAAGCCAAAGATAGAGCTCTGGCTTCAGGCATGGCTGGATTCAGGCATTCAAACAATGTCATCAGCCCTTTTACTTCCTCTTCACCTTACCCTTAGACAGTTTCTTTGCAGGCAGTGGTCCTGGCAGCTCCAGAGTTCCATTGCCTAGTTTGGAAATCAAGCAGAGAAATTTCTCAGTAGTCCCAACACAAGTCCCAGAATTGATCAGATGCCTATGTTTGAACCCACGGCTGTAGCCAGCAGGATGGAATTGGCTGACTGGTCTTCCCTGACTCACATCACCTCCCGCTTCCACAGAACAGGGAACCATGCAGAATGACAGTGGGGAACAATGTTTGCTCAAAGGGGACACAGGCCACTGTACAAGGACAAACGGATGCTTGGCATGGGGGCAAAACAGACACCCAGCGCTCCATCTGCGATCCCCTTCATCTTGATCTGGGGTAAAACAGAACAGAAAGAAATAACCGAGTCAAACTAAAGACTAAGGAGAAGAGATGCCACGGTGGGGGTGGGGAGAATTAGATTTCAGAGACAGAGGGTCAGGCGGGGGAGGGGGCGCGGGGTGAAGCAAGAGGGCACTGCCTGCCCCTTGGGGTGGGGAAGATCAGAAGAGCTGGATTCTATGGGGCTCTCAACAGGTGACCTGAAGAGCAAAGGGTCATGCCGCACGTCCTGAGGGAGGCCGTTGTCTGAGGGAGTGGATTGTGCCACCCCCACCTGCCCTCTGACAAGGTAGAGGGATTATGTTTTCCTAACTGCCGTGCTTGCTGCGTGCCTCTCAGTCCCACGGAGTCCTGTTGGGTCACCTTCCTGGAAACTTATTGCCTACGCACAAACCGATGAGATTGAGTTCCTGGACACGAGAGGCTGGGAACCTGACCTTGGACGCCAATAGATTCCTGCCCCATGGAAGGCCCCTTGGCAAGCAGCCAGCAGGCCTGCCCTGACTCCAGCCTCCCTCTGCTTCCAGGCCCCGAGGGCCTCCTTTCTATAGGGCGGGGATTCCAGGGGCTGCAGGTAGGACCTCTGGCAGAGGGCTTCCTCAGAGAGAGCCAGATAAATGGCAGCTGTTCTGTGCAATGTAACGTGCCCAGCACACACCTAATGGTGCCTCTCATGAGGTATGTGAAGAGCATGGCAGGGCACCGATGAGATGCTCGGGAAGCAGTGACTAAATCGACTGGTCGGCTGGGCTTCCCTCGTCAACCTTCTCAGAACACTTCCCCATCTCTCTTTTTTCAGGGGCCGCCTGCTCATACGTGTGTTCAAAGCACAAACAAACATTTGCCCCCACGGATCCTGACATCCAAAAGGCTTAGACCGAGACCGCCTTTGGCAGAGCTTCTGAAAGCGGGGCCCGCAGTCCACCTGTGTTGGACCAACAATGATTACCTGTAGATTCTCAGATCCCATCCAGACCTGCTGGGTCTTCTCTCTGGGTTTGGGGGCTAGAGATCTGCCTGTTCAGAGGCTCCAGGGGGTGGCGTGGTGGTGGTGCTGGTGGGAATTCTAACGCATCCCCGAAGCTCACCAGCCCCAAGGCACCTGGCCCCAACTGGACGCTTCTGATTCACTAATAGGCCCTGCCCACGTTGGCCCTTCCATCAGGTAATTCAAAGTCTCCGGGCCCGCTGGTTACTGATTAACTCTAGCAAAGAAATAATAATAATTGAAGGGGCTACACAAGCCCAGAGACAGGCTGAGCAGCCCTGGGAGAGCGGAGCCAGACGGCTGTTGTCACCAGGCACCTAACAGAAGGAAAAGGAGACTTGAGACGCCGCTTCAGGTCAGACTAGGTCCCCACAGCACCTTGTCCATGCCCAGGCCCTGAGCTGCCACGTCCTGCCAGCTCCCCTGCCCACCATGGCCTGCACCGAGGTCCCACAGCAGCCAGCTCCGCACCAGCCCCAGCCCAACTCGGCAGAAGCCACCACCACCGCGGACACCACGGGCCCTGCTGGGGGTCCCTGCGGCTCCGAGGGTCCCGACCTGGAGTGCCTGGTGTGCCGGGAGCCCTACAGCTGTGCCCGGCTCCCCAAGCTGCTGGGCTGCCAGCACTCCTTCTGTGCTGTCTGCCTGAAGCTCCTGCTGTGCCCGCAGAATGATACCTGGTCCATCACCTGCCCGCTGTGTCGCAAGGCCACCGCCGTCCCCGGGGGCCTCATCGGCTGCCTGCGTGACCAGGAGGCTGTAGTGGGGCGGCTCACCCGGCCGTGCCCAGAAGTGTGGCTCTGTCCTCAGGAGCTGGTGAACGCCGCCGCCTTGACAGCAGGGCACCCCGGCTTGGCGGGAGAGGGTGGGCAGGACGTGGCGAGTGCCAACCGCGTGGCAGCCCGGCGCCTGGTGGCACACCTGCTCCTGCTGGCCTTGCTCATCATCCTCATCCTGCCCTTCATCTACCCCGGCCTCATGCAGTGGACGCTCACCTTCATCATCGCCCTGGCCCTGCTGGTGGCCACCCTCTTCTGCTGTCACCCCCGCAGCCAGGGCAGCAGCCAGCCCTGCCCCCAGACCCTCTTCTGCGGGGAGCAGAAACACGGCGAGATCTCCTCCATTGCCTGTGTGCACCCCGTCCAGGCACCCACAGCACCTTGTGCCTCTGGGGCCCCGATATTCTCCCAGTGAACAGGGTAAGGGGCTGTGAAGTAAGGCTGCTCCCTCAGGAGACGGAATGACAGCCAGACTTGCAAGCTTAAAGTGACATGCTGTCTTGGGTCCAGAACATGTGCTTGGAGGGTGGACTTATGCCTGACCCAGGGACAGCGTGGCTGAGCTGTTCAGGGTGAGGAGGAGGCACAAATGACTTGAACACTACAAGGGGGCACTCCTGTTCCTCTGAGGCCAGTGCTCCGGGTTTTTCTTTCTCTACCTGGAGGAAAGTAGTGCAATATTAACTACTGAAGAACAAATAGAACCAAAAACTCCTCTTTTATTGTTTTGTAATTTATGCAGCTGGTTTTATTTTATTGCTTGGTTGGGGGCTGGGTTTTTGTGGTTGGATAGTTGTTCATATTTCTGGCTGCTACACATTTTCCCTCCTGGGGAGTCAGAGCTCACAGAACGTCCTCCTGTGTCCCCGCCAATGCTGCCCATCTCGTGCCCACCCCGCCTTGCCAAAGGTCCCGGCAGTTTGGGTCTTCCATGGAGTTGCCACTCCATCCTTCGCCACAAGAATGGAGGGAAAGAACTTGTATGAAGAAGTGGTACTTCTGGTGCCAGCAGGAGCCCCCACATTTAGTTGGCAGAGCTGGGGAGGGGGGAGGGAATGCTGGTGGGTCTGGGAATTTCCCTCACCAGCCCCCACCGGAATGTCCCAGTTCCATGTCTACTGACCCAGACTTAACAGAGAATCTCGGAGTTGCAAGGGCTTCCCCCATGCCGGCCCAGCTGCCCACCTGATGCACTGCCCCACACTCCAGAACTGGAAATCATGAGGGCTGCTTTTTTTATTATTGCATCTTGCTTTCCATTTGAACGTTTGTTATAAAGATAAAAGGCTTCGTAAATGCAGCGGTCCTCTCCAATAACCCGCCTCGCCCCGAGAGTCGTGGTCATCTGAAAGGCTCCTGTGTTTTTTCTCAGTCATTTCTGCTCCGTAGCTTGGAAGAATGACCTTCCACCATCACCCATGTCAAGCCTCAGCCGGGGAGACCCGTGGGGTGCAGGGGAGTAGAGGGTGAGAGATGACACGCTATTTCCTTCCCAAGACCATAATAGGAAAGCAGACTTGGGACCTCAGATCCATTGTCCTGTCGCTATGGTTGACAGCCCTGTTGTCAGGAGGGAGGTGAGAACTCTGCCACCGGTGCACGGGGTGGACCCTGTATTGTTGAACAAGGTCCTGTCTCTCAAAGCTTCACTTTCCCCCAAATGAGCTGGTAGAACTGGAATATTCCTCACACTCCTGCAGCCTAGGAGCTGAGGGCACTGCCGAGCCTCCAGACAATGGACGTGCATGGGCCACGTCCCCTGTGGCCTCATGCAAAGAAAGGTCAAGATACAAGTGTGGGTGCAACTAGCTATTTTTGAAATCTGGGTGCCTCTCTTTTTCTCTTATAAGGTCCTTCCGGGGTAAGTCGGTGACACCCACACTTTGGCTTGATGGACTCCTGGTACTGAAAGAGATTGTGTGAGTGGATGCGGGCATGTGTTGCCCACACCGTTAAGCCAAGGCCAAGTGGAACTCTGTCTTGCCCTAGCTGGTTTGGCTCAGTGGATAGAGCGCCAGCCTGTGGACTGACGTTCAATTTCAGTCAAGGGCACGTACCTCGGTTGCAGGCTCCTCCCAGCCTGGGCCCTGGTCAGGGCTCATGCAAGAGGCAACCAATCAATGTTTCTCTCACATTGACATGTCTCTCTATTTTTCCCTCTCTCTTAAAAATCAATGAAAAAATCCTTGGGTGAGGAGGAGGAGGAGGAGGGGGGGGGGAGGAGGAGGAGGAGGAGAAGAAGGAGAAGGAGAAGGAAGAGGAGGCAATATCCTGTCTCCCTAGGATGAGTTAGCGACAATAATTGTTTGTCATTTCCTGAGCTGGTCTTTGGAGATGGGTGCCAGTAGGGTGGAACATTGCCCAGGACAGGTGATCTGGTAGAGGACATTCTCTCCACTCACCACCATTCCTATTCCATCTAGTTCTTGGACCCTCCACCAACAAGAAAATCTTCACCAAGATTTCAGTTATTAATGACAGCACCATTTCTACCATAATAATGGCGGTTGCATGTTTACTAAGTGCTTACTCTGTGCCAAGCCCTGCCAAACTGCTTTATGTGCATTACCTAGCTGAATCTTCAGGATAACCTATGCAAGTAGAGATCATTTGCTGATGAGGAGACTGAGGATCAGAGAGGTAAATTCATCTGCCTCAGGTTGCACAGCTGGCCACTTTTAGAGCTCTTTCTGCTCCATCACGCTGCGTCCTTTGCGTGCAGTTCCAAAACAACCAGGAAGCTGGTGGCCACTTGTGGGCTTGCAAGGGAGAGTAGAAGACTAAGCTCAGGAGCCTCCAAATTCCAATGGTCAGGCACTCAGAGAGGCTAGAGAATTCTAGAACCTGTTGTCTATGCTAAAGAAAGAAAAGAGAATGATATACATGAGATGGCTTTCCTACAGACTTTTACCACCCAGTCCCAGCCTCCCTCGCAGGGAGCTCTGTTGTCACATGGTCCCCAACCAGTGTACCCTCTCTCCCCCTAAGCAAAGGTGTCCTGACACTGCTCTCTCCACTGCCTTGGAAGCCCAGCTGGTCCCAAAGACCTCCTGGCCCCTGCAGTATGGGGACTGAGAGCCCCAGAGGCCAATATCAGCCCAGGCTGCCCTGCAGGGGAGCAGAGGAAACAGGCAGTGTTGAAAAAGGGTGTGAGTGGAAGAAACCAGAGAGGCAGGCCAAGGTTCAAAGCTAAGTTCTGACCTAGCATATGACCAGTTACAGAACTTCTCTGAACCTTAGCTTGCTCACCTGTGAGGTTGGGGAGGACACCACTCACCTTCTGGAGTTTCCATGACGATTCAAAGCGCTCAGGGATGAGAACCCTCTATTCTAATGGGTGGCCTTTGTCATTAATCACTGACCCCGGGGGGCGGGGGGGGGGAGATGGGTTTCTTGGGGCCTGTTCAAGGGGCTGGCTTTGATGACAGGATAGAGTGGAAACATTGTCCAGGGCAGCTGATCTGGTGGAGAACTTTGTGCTTAGGTTCTAAGGGGAGGTTTCAAAGGATGAAGAATTGGGGGGAGGGAGGGTTGGGCAAATTTCATCCCCATCAGACCCATCTCCCAATCTGTGGCCTTGCAGTCAAACACACCTGCCTTGAATTCCAGATTCACCACTTACTCGTCACCTTACCCGTCTGAGTCTCAGGTTCCTTAGCCAACAGACAGAGTTTACCATCCCCATTTCACAGGGTTGCTGGAGGAATTAGCGAAATAACCCTTGGTGAGCATTCAAGATCATAAGGAGGTAAAGCAGAGAAATGAAAAAAACGAAGAGAGAGAGGGGGCTGGGTTCTAGCAAGATAAGAACAGACTCCTCTTATTTTATTCAATCTTATTAAAATCTGGCCACTAGAATTCACCTCCCCGTGATCAGCCTCAGCAGCAGCCGTGTCCTCAACAAAATATAAGAAAACAACAATGGCTAACACGATTCTAATGCACTATGGGAAGTATAATACATGTGTTAAATTACCTCTGCTATGAGGTAGCTACTGTGATTACCCTCAAACTACAAACAGGGATAACTGAGACACAGAGAAGCTAAGTAACTTGCTGGAGAGCACACAGCGAGGCAGTGGTGGGCCAAGAGTAGACTGCAGAGGCCCAACTAGAGTGTAGAGTTGGAGTCACTTGGCTGTATCAAAAGGAACATTTCCGGCACATCATAAGCACTCAAGGTATGTGGGCCCCCTGGCCTGAAGGATAAAGAATTAAGAAGAGATGGCATTCCGCCACTTGGTTATAGCTTCCTGACTTAGCGGGTGTCTGGGGCGGAGGGTTGTGGGAGCCTACCAGCCCCATTACCCACCTCCATGTTCTCATCTCATCTTCCAGCACCTGTTCATTGTGGGAACCTCTTTGCAAATGACTGCAGGAAGTGTTTCAGCCTTTGCCAGAGCAATCAATTCCTTGTGGCAAAGGAAAGCCTTTCTAGGAATGAACGACATTCCTGCAAGTTCTCAGACTGTGGGAACAGCATAGAGCACATTCAAAGGGCTACCAGATCTCTGCTCTTGAAACTGCCTGGAGCTGTTCGTATAAACTTTATATTCTTGACAGAAGATCTAGAGGTCACTCTTTTAAAAGGAGGACTACTTATTGGGTGCGTTGAGAACTGTGAACAATTCAGAACACCATGAGATCTTAGGTGCATCCATGCATTTATTTATTCAACAAATATTGATTGGGCGCCTGCTCTGTTCCAAGCAGTGATCAGGGTACTTAATCTTGTTTGATAAGACACTTTGATGAGGAAGGAAAATTAACACATGCAAAGGGCCTGTCATGGGTTGAATTGTGTCCCGCTCCCCAAAAAGAAGCTAGGTTAAAGCTCTCAGCCCCCCCCCCCACCTCAAAATGTGATCTCGTTTGGAAATAGGGTTTTTACAGAGATAATCAAGTTAAAATGAAGTCACTGGGGTGGGCCCTGAAACAATATGACTGGTGTTCTTACAAAAAAGGGGAAATTTGGACCCTGAGACAGACACACACAGAGGGAGGACAATGTGAAGACACACAGGGAGAATGCCATGTGACGATGAAGGCCGAGGCCAGCGTGATGCAGCAGAAGCCACGGAAAGCCAACAGCGGCCAGCAAGCCACCAGGAGCCAAACCCGTCCACACCTCCATCTTTTTCTTTTTTTTTTTTTTTTTATTGATTTTTTTACAGAGAGGAAGGGAGAGGATAGTTAGAAACATCGATGAGAGAGAAACATTGATCAGCTGCCTCCTGCACACTCCCCACTGGGGATGTGCCTGCAACCAAGGTACATGGCCTTGACCGGAATCGAGCCTGGCACCCTTCGGTCTGCAAACCGATGCTCTATCTTACTGAACCAAACTGGTTAGGGTCCACATCTCGATCTTGCAGCCTCCAGAACTGTTGAGCCCATACATTCCTGTTGTTTAAGAAACAAGGTGTTGTGACACCTTGTATGGCAGCCCTAGGAGGCCAACTAGAGGACCACTCCTGCGCCTGTGCTTGCACCATGCCCCTTCGCTGCATTGCTTCAGTTAAAGCTACAGAACTTGCCCAGAGTCCTGTAGCATGTGAGTGGCAATGTCGGGCTCATAATTAAGTTCACTGGACTCCCCAGTTAGATCTTACTTCTCCTATTCTGCGGATGGGAAACCGAAGTTCATAGAAAGCTCTATGTTCCTCCACAGGAAAGAAGTGCTCAATATATCCGAGATGGAGTTGGAATCGGAACCCACAATTCCTAAATTATCTTTAATCTATGCAACAACCATATACCATTACTTACTACCCCCATTTCACAAAGTAAAGAGTTAAAACCCAGGGCATTACAGCACTTGCTTGATCAAGGTCACAAGTGAGTGAGTGAGGTACCAGAATTTGAACTCACTTGACTCCAAAGCTGTATCAGCACTTCCCACTGCTCTACACTGCTTCCGTCTGCAGTCTGCCAGCATTGAGAGGCCGGCAAGCTTGTCCTTAAGGGCTTATTTGCTACAGTGGGCATTTGTCTTCTCTGCTTTCCTTTGACTGTCTTATATTCAGCCACCCCCCTCCACTTGCCCTACTCCCCCTTTTCCCTGTCTAAGAAAACTGCCCTCTGGTTAACCTTACCGAAGTGTTCTCCCACTACACCAACTGGGGTTCTTGGTCCTTCTTCTACCCACCTCCTATTTCTCCTGAGGTGGTCACATGATATAGGTCACATGATCTTTCCCAGAACTTGAGGCTAGTAATGAATAGGGTGGGGTGGGGTGGGGTGGGGTGGGATGGGGTGGGGCAGGTTGGGGGATGGGAGGGTTAGTGATGGAGGGATGCAAGTTTGAAAGTGGCAGCAGCAGCAGCAGCAGACCAGATGAGCTCTGGTCCTTGAGTCACTGGTTGATTCAGTGAACACTCAGGTTTCTTCTCTACAATGACTATTTTTCTTTAGATAGCCAGAATCGGTTTCTGTTGCTTACAAGCAATATCCCTGAACCAGTACAGGAGCTGTCCAAGCCCCTGGTTTCCAAAAAAATCTCACCATGACCTGCAGCCCTTCCAAAGTCCAAACAAGCTGCCACAAGCCAGGGAGCCAGGGAGCAAAGACGGGTTCCTGCTGCGCCTTGGCAATGATGAAACGAAGACCTCCTGCGCCTTCATTAAGACAGTCTCTCTCCACTCTGACTCCTGGCTCAGACACTGTGGGGAGGAACAGGACAGTCTTGATATTTGCAAATCTCAGGACAAGAACACAAAAGGATAAACAAGACACGTCCTAATCTCCTAAAAGACAAGAACGATGAGGGGAAATATTAACCCAGATGGCTCTGTCCCTAAACCCCTGCCACTGTAGCTTAGCCAGTTCCAGCTGATGGTCCAGTTAGCAAGAAGACGTTAAGTTCTTCGGGGTCAAAGTTGCCTTGGAAACATAAAGAAGAGATTGCTCAGCAAGGACAATATCCATGGTAACTGCAAACCATCTGCAACGCCCTCCACCCTGACCTTCCTCTAAAGGTGTGTCCAGTCCCTCCCCACGGGAGCACTGTTTATTCCGCACGTCATTCAGGAAAGAAGTGACCATAAACCATCTTCTGAGTCACTCAGTCTCAAGTTCATCATGACGGCATCATAACGATGCTCTGTGGGAAGGGATGTGGGGCATGCAGTTCCATCCAACAAAATCCCAGGCCAGGCCAGGCCCCACCTATGTCCTGGGAAGGTGGACATCTATGGGACAGAGCAAAGGAACCATTCCCTGCTGGGGAACCTTTATTTGTGAATCATATAAACATCTCGGAACCTGTATTGATGTTTAAGCCTATGAGAGGGCAGGATAGCAGAAGCAGCTGGATCTGGGATCAAATCCTGGCTCTAATGTCTTGTAGCTCAGTGACCCTGGCCAGTTATACAACCTCTCTGAGCCTCAGTTCCTTCCTTCCTTCCTCTGTGAAATGGGACTAATAATAGTATAAACTACAAAGGATTAAATGACATAATGTATGGAAAGCATGCAGAGCCAGCCACAAGGGTAATGCTAACCATGAATAACCAGCATTCATGGTTATTTCTACAATTCCTGAGACAATAGAACCCAATCGTTTAGTTGCTCCAAATCTGATTATTCACTGGACTCACCAAGGGAACTTGCTGTTATTGTTTCATCTTCTTTTCCCTGGAGAAACTTGTTAAAAGTATAAATTCCTAGGTTTCCATACCCACCAAGAAATTCTAAACTGGATAGGTCTGGGCAGAACCTAAGAACCTATGTTTCCATTATATGCTCTTATTGTGCTTAGCCCATAGTAGGCACTCAACAAATCCAGGCCCCTTCCTGGCCTGGACTATTACAACAGCTTCCTAACTCATTACCTGTGTCTACTCTTATCCCTTTGACCTAGACAAAGAACGAGTGAGATCCTTTTGAAAGATGAGATCATGTCATATCACTGCCCCCCACCTTCCACAACTGGCCATCTCATGCACAATAAAATGCGTAGACAGGCCCTCTAGCAGTGGCTCCTGACACTGGGCACACGTGAGAATGCCTGATGACGTTGTGAACCATACCTGTACCCAACCCCAGACCAGCAGAATCAGAATCCTTGGGGGTGAGGCCCAAGTAGGGTTGCTAGATAAATACATAGAACATCCGTTACATTTAAATTTCAGATACGCAATGGATAACTTATTTTAGTATAACCATGTCCTTGGCAATATTAAGACACTAGGGGCCAGGTGCACAAAAATTTGTGCACTTGGAGGTCCCTCAGCCCAGTCTGTACCCACACAACCTGCCACCTGCCACCCGCACATCACGCTCCACCCACCCCACACACACCACCTGCCACCCGCTGATCTCCCTCCCACCCACCCCCACATCCCACTCACCCTGATACTTGCACTGCACTGGCCTCCAGGGCTGCCGGCTGCCATCTTGCCTGGGCTAATTTGCATACAGCCATTCTGATTGGCTGGTGGGCGTGGCTTAGAATCCAGAAGAAATGGTTAATTTCAATATTACGCTTTTATTAGTTTAGATACTCCTACTAAGCAAGATGGCGGCATAAGGTAAACACCGTAAATGCAGCCATGAAAAACTATTTCAGAAAAACCACAAAAAGAACACACGGACACCACTTGCACCCACAGGAAGGCTGGCTGAGTGAAAATCCTACAACTAGAGAAGAGTCTGAGACTCAGAGGAGCGGCGGAAGCAAAGTACAGAGGTACGGAGGCACGCGCACGGGGCTCGGGGAAAGGGCTGGTGCCGGAGGTCGCGGTTCTTTTCCAAAACGGAGAGAGCCACAAGTTCCCAGCGGCTCTGAACTCCAGTTCCAGGAGAGTTTCTGAGGACCCAGACACCCAGAGAAGGGGGACTGACTGGCACCAGGAGGAAATCCAAAGCGGGTTTCTCTCAGTGTTGCTTGCAGCAATTACCGTGGGACACAGAGACCTGGTGTCTCTCAGCTCAGGGCTGAGAAGCGCCATAGCTATTTGCTCCACCCTGCTCTGCAAACTCCCCGAGGCCCCGCCCCTCCCAAGCTGCGTCAGAGGCTTTTGCATATAAAAGACTGAGTAGCCTAAGGCAAAGGCTAACTCAACACCTCCTTAAAGATACAGGAGCCAGCCCCACCCAGTGGCCAGAGTGGGACTAACCTAAACAAAACAGATCCACAAGGAACACACTCCGGGCAGATGCAGTGAGCACAAAAGCCCCACTGAAAAAACTCTAGCCCCATAAGGGTGTCTCCAGCACAGAAGTTCTCCCACTGTAGACACAGCTGACTCTCATAACCAAGTGGCTTAGAGGTTAATTCCTCTCAGTGATCGCCTAACTCAGCAAGGGACGCAGCCAAAATGCGGAGACAAAGAAACAGGCCACAAATGACAGAAATAGAGGAAAGAAAACGACAGGATATAGAGTTCAAAACCACGGTTATTAGGTTTTTCAAGAAATTTCTAGAGACTGCTGATAAATTTAGTGAGACCGCCGATAAATTTAGTCAGCTCCTCAATGAATCTAATGAGACCCTCAAGGATATGATAAAGGGCCAACTAGAAATTAAGCGTACACTGACTGAAATAAAGAATATTATACAGACAACCAACAACAGACGAGAGGATCGCAAGAAGCAAGTCAAAGACATGAAATATGAAGAAGCAAAACCCACCCAGTGGGACAAGCAAAAAGAAAAAAGAAAAGAAGAAAAAAGAAAAAGGATCAAAAAGTATGAAGATAGTGTAAGGAGTCTCTGGGACAACTTCAAGCGCACCAACATCAGAATTATAGGGGTGCCAGAAGAAGAGAAAGAGCAAGATATTGAAAACCTATTTGAAGAAATAA
>PVJC01018090.1:0-31742 GCA_004026665.1 Murina feae | reverse complement strand
ATAGATAGATATAGATATAGATATAGATATAGATATAGATATAGATATAGATATAGATATAGATATAGATATAGATATAGATATGATATAGATATATAGATATATACTGAGTGGCCAGATCATTATGACCACCCCATCAGTACTTTGTTGGGCCACCTTTTGCCTTCAATATTGTGTGATTCTTCTTGGCATTGACTCCACGGGATGTTGAAAAGTGATGTGAGGAATCTGACTCCATGCCTGATGAATAGCACTGTCCAGTTCTGTGAGATTTGATGGTTGTGGAACCAGCTGCCTGATGGCTCTTTTAACTTCGTCCCACAAATGCTCAATTGGATGGAGATCTGGTGATTGTGGGGGCCACCTAAGCAAGGTAAAGTCTCCCTCATGTTCTTGAAACCACTCCTGCACAATAGGAGCACCATGGCATGGTGCATTGTCTTGTAGGAAGAAGCCATCTTTATTGCATTACGCCATCAACATGATAGGATGAACTTGATCAGCAATGATACTTAGGTATGTTGTGCTATTCAGATGTTGTTCCACATGAATTAAAGGGCCCAAATCATGCCAGGAAAACATGCCCAAACCATAACACTGCCCCCACCAGCTTGAAGGGCTGTACTCGTGCATGTGGGATGCATGCTTTCATGCTGTTTTCGCCAAATTCTTACTCTGCCATCTGCATGATGCAACTGGAAACATGATTCATCAGACCACATGACTTTTTTCCAATGCTTGACTGTCCAATCCTTGTGTTCCTGTGTGAATTGGAGATGTTTTATCTTGGTAACTACAGACAACAAAAGTGTTCGAACAGGCCTTCAGCTTCCATATCCCATATGATGCAGTGTATAGCTAATTTGCCTATAAATGTCAGGTGGTCATAATAAGTTGGCCACTCAGTGTGTGTGTGTGTATATCCCACATTCAAAGGCTATAAATCGCGATGTTTACCTATATCTTCAGAAAAAAAATCACTCTACTGTTGTGGCAAACAACCTGCTTCCCTACTTATAATGGTCTGGCCCTCTAGCAATTTCAGGGTGAAATTATAGCTAATTTGCCTAAGAATGCCAGTGGTCATAATAATCTGGCCACTCAGTGTAGTAACTGCTCAATGAATAATTAGCTTGTATATTCTTTTTGTTGTTAGCAATTGGAATTCTGAATTATTATTACTAACTGTCACATCATTTTTTATTTGAATGAGCTGATATTGAGGTATTATTGGTTTCAAGCTCCTGTATCTCTTAAAGCACCTGACATTACCATTGTAAAAGTTGCTTGACATAACTGTGCCCCTTGTTAGGACTTGCTTCTGCCCCTTCCTTTGTGCCAATTGTGGATTCTCTTTGAGAAAGGTGTCAAATGGACTTTTGCCAAAGTGGAACTCAGTTAAGGGTAGGGAGCAGGGACTAGAGGAGAGGGCAAAGTTGCTATTCAGAAGACCAATGGGCAGAACTGGTGGTGAATCGGATCTGAAAATAAGCAAGACCGAGTGAGGTGTTTGAGATGTACAGGACTTGTAGGGTTGAGCATTAGGTTTCCGCGTTGGGCAACTGGATTACTGAAAATCGTTATTTTAATATCAAACATACTAAATATTTTGTGGCCATTGTCTATAAATAGAAAGAAGCTGCAAGATTGAACTTTTGGAAATGCTGAAATGAAAATGAAACTTTAAGGGTAACTAACATGTAAGTTACAGAATATTTTTACTGAACCAAAACTGCTACCACTCTGCTTCTCCAGACCAAAGGCTCCTTATGACAGCTTATTTAAGGACAATTTATCCCTGTTTATGTGCTCAGGAACTAGAGAATAACGTGAGTGCGACTGTAACCATCTCAAATGTGGAGTTCAGACCGATCTGCAGTGGGATCCTGGCGGAGTGACACACTGACAGTTACAGAAAAACAATAAAAAATCAGCAAAAGGAAAAAAAATAAAATAAATGGCACAAGCCAAAGTTTTTGGCCACAATGTAGGCAGAATAAGACACACTCTTTAAAAGAGCACATAGCATGAACTATATATTAGTGAGAGACTTATAAGGCATGTTTAAGATGCTGAAAATTTTATTATTTTTTTCACATGCATTTCCCCCCATGGGTTGCCAATCTCCGTTTATAGCAGTGGAACTCTTAAAAAGTAACTGCAGTCAGAGTTACTGCCTCATTAGAAAGGCAAGGAAAAGATATTTAAAGACTTTATTTTCTCCAAAGACAATTTTGAGATGAGGAAGATCTTAAAGGATAAAACAAATATTTTTAAATTATATTTTAGTCTCTAGGATGAAATAAAGATAAGAAAGTATTATATGAATGTGTACGTTCTTCCCCCTGTCTGCTTCACACCCACTTTTCTTTGGTGTGAGATTACGTTTAATTCTCTAATACCCAACTGACTGGGTGTGAATTCCAGCTTCATAGCTATGTATTCACCTTTCATAAGAGTCTCTCTGTGGCAATAGAACATATTTGTTTGGAGAAAACAAGTTTGCCTGCAAATCAAGGTGTTTTTCTGTTTTTGTTTTTGGTTCCTTCATCCAATTGGTACCTAACCAACTTTAAAAGGCCACCAGAGTTATTTTGTAAGGTTTCCCTGCCCCCATAATGACAAAGAGGGAAGGGAAGAGAGAAATAAAATGAAAACTACAGACCAATCTCCATTTTTCTTTCCTATTTCCAAATACACACAGTTAGGTTAGACTTAAAAATATTTGTATATGCTTATATGCAGTGAGGAGCTGATGTATTATTTTTATATTTCTGAATAATAAATTACTACTTATGCACAGCTTAAAATAAGATCCATTTTTTATTTCACATTGTTTATGGGTCAAGTCTGAGCACAGCTTACCTGGTTCCTCTTGTTGGTGTCAGCTGGGCTGCATTCATAGAGGCTAGAAGAATCCTACTTCAAGCTTATTTTAGGTGGTTGGCAGACTTCATTTTTTGTAGCTACATGACTAATGGCCTGATTTTTTTTAACTTAAATCTTTATTGTTGACAGTATTACATATGTCCCTTTTTCCCCCACATTGACTCCTTTTAGCCTGCTTCTGTCCCCTGCCTCAGTCCTTCACCACCCTGTTGATTATGTCCCTGGGTTATCTATATATACATATAAGTTCTTTGGCTGTTCTCCTCCCACCACCCACCCACCTCCGCCTTCTCTGAGATTCCACCACCTGTTCCATGCTTCTATGTTTCTAGACCTATTTTATCCATCAGTTTATTAGGTTTCATATATGAGTAAGATCATGTGACACCTGTCTTTCTCTGACTTATTTGGCTTATCAAGAAAATGACAAATTGTATGAGAATACAATAAAAAGGGACTGGTGGTAAATCATAAAGACTGCCAGAAAAATATATTTCATCATTCCTGCCAGAAAAGTAACATGCCCCTGAAAGAGCTTGTGCACAGATATTTTACTAATATTGTATTCCGGCATTGATATTATGTCCTGAAAAATCTAAATAAATTTGCTATAAGCATCGATATTAATTGATTTATTGTGTTAGAATTAAATAAGTAATAATAACAACAACAAAAAGTATCATTGATCATCAATTACCAAAAGTAAAAAGTTAGAAAATCACGCTTTCAAGGAAAATAAATATCTGGTATCTATTGCTAATATGACTGGCTCTTATAAATGTTTATGCCTTTGGCATTAAGCATATAGTTAAAGAACATGTATTCTTTAAAATGTATAAACACAATTAAAAATGTTTCTTAACTCTACAAGTGACTTTGGCTATTTTTTCCCCCTGGAATAGTGAATGTGCTTGTCATTTTAAATAAGGAAGGAACGCTCCCTCATTTGACTATTATAAGCACAGAAAGGAGATCAGAAAAATAGAAGTCTAGTGAAGTAGCCACACCTTAGTGAGTACTTGTAACTATGTCCGTTTTCTGCTATTGTAACTAAGTGACATGGCAGATTAGGGATATTAAGCTGGTTTTGCTCTGCTGCAGTTGAGACAGAAACATATTTTCCTGAAATGTAAGGGCTGAGATATGTAATATCACAAAATTGCCTCATAAAACTGCATATTTTATATTTTTATCAAAGTGCTTTTTGCCTTTGGCATGTTTTCCTGTGGTATTCTATTTTTCTTTTTTTATAAAATCGTTCACACATCTGTCCCTTTTTAAAAAAATACAGGCCACTGGAAACATTTTTCTCATTGTCTGATAACTAGTTTTATGTAATTAATTCAACCTAGTATTCACACTACCGTATTCTATTTACTTCTTTATCCAGTGTGTCATAACAATATTGACTCAAGAGAATATATAAATTTAGTTTGAATACAAAATACAGAAATCTAGGAGAAATAAGGGGTCATATAATGAAATTGTTAGAAGAAAGCAGATTAATTTCAGAGTAAAGTGTTATAATATATTAATAATACATTTTAATGTTGAATATCACTCTAACTTTTAGTTTCACAATTGTTATAAACAGATTAATCACATCATAAAAAAATTAAATTGTTAAAATTTACTGAAAACAATTTTTTTCCAAATATTTTTAAGTCACATTTTATCATCACATAGAACTACATAAAGGGAAACAATCCCATACTAAGACATAATTAAATAAATAAAAATATGCGACTACAATATATCTTTACTAATAAAAGGGTAACATGTCAATTAGACCAGACGTCTTCTGGACCTCCTTCCAGACAAAGCCCCAGCAGGTGCAAGGACTAAGGGCTAGCAGCTGCAGCAGTTATGAGGGCTGGTTCAGTGCCAAGGTCCCTTTTGCAGAGGCCACAGGAGAAGGCAGAAGGGAGAAGGTGGCACCACAGGAGAAGGGAGAAGGCCAGCATCACGGGTAAAGGAAGAGGTGGCAGTTAGGTGGTTAAGAGCATCAGGCCAGGAGGGGAGAGCAGTTGGTGGATCAGACCAGCAGGGGACAGCAGTTAGGCAGTTAAGGGGATCAAGCCAGCAGGGGAGAGCAGTTAGAACCATCAGGCCAACAGGAGGCAGTTGGAGGCATCAGGCAGGCAGGCAGGTGAGCAGTTAGGAGCCATTAGTTCCAGATTGCGAGAGGGATCCCGGATTGGAGAGGGTGCAGGCTGGGCTGAGGGATCCCCTGCCCCCTGTGCATGATTTGTGCACCAGGCCTCTAATCTACTCTAATAAAAGAGTAATATGCAAATTAACCATAGTTCTGAGATACCAAAGCCACGCCCACTACTCAAGCCACACCCAGCAGCCAATCAGAGAAGTTGTATGCAAATTAACCCAACCAAGATGGCAGCCAGCAGCCACGGAGCTAGAGCAAACAGGAGGCTTCCATTGCACCAGGTGTAAACTGCCTGCCTAGGCTGGCTATGGCCTCCACTCAAGGCAACAAGTTTCCATTATAGAAGATAAATAAACCCCAGAAACCTGCTTCCAGCTAGCCTCCCTGGGACATTGGGTCAATGGGAGTTGTGGACAGCCTGAAAACGGCCCTCAACCCCTCACCCAGGATGGCCACACTCCCATGGGGTGAGGGTCCCCACTGGTAGGCTTAGCCAGCCTTCAAACAGCCATCAGCCACTCACCCAGGCTGGCCAGGCATGCCAGCAGGTGAACATCCCCCAAGGGGTCCCAGACTGTGAGAGGGCACAGGCCAGGCTGAGGGGCCCCCAGAGTGCACAAATTTTTGTGCACCAGGCCCCTAGTATTGATATAATATTGATAAGAGTTTTAGGGATAAAATAGGCAGGTTTAGGGAGTTTTAGGAATAAAGAGGGTCCATGGGGGAGGAGGGCATAGGTGAGGGACTGGAGCTGCCACAGGCATACATCACAAAGAAAAAAAAAGAGGTGCCACAAGATAAGGGGAGAGGAAGACATCCATTCACAGAAGATAGGGGAAAAACCACAGGGTATGAGGAGAAAGAGGAAACAAACTTTCACAGAAGCTAGAGAAATGCCAACAAATAGGAGAAAGAGGAAAACAGATTTTCACAGGAGATAGGGAATTCTCCCACTGAAGCAGGAGAGAGAGAGGCGGGGCCACATGAGGTCTGGGCTTTGAAGCTGATATAGTGACGGATAAGAAGGGAGCATCACAGACAAAGAACTGCAGCCTTTATAAACTTAGCAAAAAAGGGCTTAGTGGGTCACCTCCTTGGGATCCCCTCCCTACGTGGGAGTCTGTACTTGTTTCCAATAAATTTTCACTCTTTTCATCTACCACCTTTTGTCCCTGGCTTCATTCTTTGAATCTGTCTGGAGAAGAACCCGGGAAAGAAATCACCCTTGCGTCCTGGTCAGGAAAACAGTCTGAATCAATACTATGTAAAACATGATGGCTATCATTTCCCTTACTTGTTGCTCTGTGATAGATTTCTCTAAAACACAGTCATGTTATTGTTTTCACAGGTTTTTGGGTGAGGAAATTGGCAAGGGCTGGCATGGGAAATTCCTCTCCACGTAGCATTGGCATGGGTGCCATGCAAGTTATAGTCAGTGGTCACTGAGCTGGTCTGGATGTGTTTAAGAAGGCTTCTACTGACTTCCTGCTCTTTTGAAAGGGGCCACTGCAAGGCTGAGCTTAGCTGAGTCCTTCTCCTTCTTCAAGTAATCTCAGGGCCTCTTCAAGTGCTCTCTCTAAGAAGATAGACAACCTCCTCACATAAAGGCTTAGAGCTCCAAAAGGAAGGAAGCAGAAGATGCCAATTTTTAAAAGTTTGGTTAATAACTGGCAGTGTGTCATTTTTACTACAATAATGAGAGTCACAGGGAAGCAGATTTCAAGGGGAAGAGACATTGCTTTCTCCTCTCCGTAGGAGGAGAATTAATAGATTTGCAGCCAATTTTAATCTGCCATGACATGCTAGCCCACATTACATCTTGGGTTCTTTGCCTCTCAGTCCTCCCTATGCATTTTTATATTTTTATTTAAAATAGAAAGACAGTTTAAATTAAATATTTTTACATTTGTATAGTAGGTGGTCTTTAACTATTTCACATTTTTATTAGATTTTCTTGAGGTTCTCAATGATTTTGATGAAAACTAGCTCCCTGAAACATGCATTTCAAAAGAAAATTAATTATAAGCTGGGTCTTTTATTACTTTTTAATTTCTGGCCATAAGAAGTACAAGAAAGAAACAAAACATATAGAAACAGACACAATGGAACAAAATCAAAAGTTCCCCCCAAAACCACACATAAACAATCAACTAAGACTTGACAAGGGAGCTAACTAAAAATAGTCAATGGAGAAAAGACACTGTCTTCAATAAAAGGTGATGGGGAAATTGGATAGTCATATGTAAAAGAATGAAACTAGACCCCTATCTTTCACATGTACAACAATGAACTCCTAATGAACCAAAGACTTAAATGTAAGACTGGCAACCATAAAATTCTCAAGAGAAAATAGAAAAAAACAAAAAACTCTTTGACATGGGTCTTAGGAAAGATTTTATTGTATAATAGAGGCCCAGTGCATAAAATTCATGCATGGGGGGGATGTCCCTCAGCCCAGCCTGCACCCTCTCCAATCTGGGACCCCCTCGAGGGATGTCCTACTGCCAGCAGTCAGACATCCCTCTCACAATCTGGGACCGCTGGCTCCTAGCCATTCACCTGCCTGCCTGCCTGATTGCTCCTAACCTCTCTGCCTGCCTGATCACTCCAACCAATCTGCCTATCTACCTGATCACTCCTAACTACTCTGACTACCTGCCTGATACCCCTAACTGCTCCTCTGCCTACCTAATCACCCCTAACTGCCTCTGCCTGCCTGATCACCCCTATCTACCCTCCCTTACCAGTCTGATCGCCCCCTAACTGCTCTCCCCTGCCAACCTGATTGCCCCAAACTGCTCTCCCCTTTTGGCCTGATTGCTGCTAACTGCCTCTGCCTTGCCCCACCACAGTGACCTCACCACAGTCCAGAAGACGTCCGGTCTTATTAGCATATTATCTTTTTTATAGATGACACCTAAAACACAAGACACAAAATTTAAAACAAACAAGTGGGACTCCATCATACTCAAAAGCTTCTCCACAGCAAAAGAAATGATTAACAAAATGAAAAGATAACATTTGCAAACCATATATGTGACAAGGGGTTAATATTAAAAATATATAAAGTACTCATACAACTCCACAGCAAAAACAAACAAGCAAATAATCCAACTTAAAAATGGGCAAAAGACCTGAATAAACATTTTTTCAAGGATGATATACAAATGGTCAACAGATATACGAAAAGGTGTTCAACATTACTATTCATTAGAAAAATTGCATTAAACTCACAATGAAATATCATCTCAGGCCTGTTAGAATGACTATTATCAAAAGACAAAAGATAAATGATGGAAAGGGTGTGGAAAAAAAGAAATCCCCATAAGCTGTTGGTGAGAATATAAACTGGTACAGCCACTAGGGAAAACAATATGGAGGTTCCTCAAAAAAATTAAAAATAGAACTACCTTATGATCCAGAAATTCCACTTATGGGAATATATTCAAAGGAAATTAAAACACTATATCAAAGAGTTATCTGCACACAGTTATAACAACATTATTTATAATAGCCAACACATGAAAACAACTAAGTGTCCATTAATAGATAAATAGATAAATTATATCTATACATAAACAATAATCTATACTAATAATAGACAGATATGTAAATTGACCGTCCCTCTGTGACACCCACAGCCAATCAGGAGTGGGAATGCAAATTAACCTGACAAAAATGGCCGGCCTGTGGGCAGCTCACACACGCCGCAGGCACTGAGTGGCCAGGGGTGGGGTGGAACACTCACTGCGTTGCCATGGCTGCTCCAGGCCTACATGTGTAGGCACCAAGTGGCTGGGGGCCAGGTAGGACACCCACCCACCTGCTGCATCCCCAAGACCCACCCACTCCAATTTTGTGACCAGCGCAAGTGGCCAGGGTCCTGGAGGTGCTTTCTGCATTGCCCTGGCATCCCTGGGACCCCACCTGCTCCAAAACTGTGGTCAGTGTGCGTGCATGCCAGTGCCAACCAGCCGGAGTCCCAGGATGCCACTGGAGTGTCTGGCCCTGTCAGCCTGGTCTGGGGGTGGCTGGAGTTCCCAGTCCTTTTGATTTCTGCAGCCCCTGGACCAGAAGCAGAAACAAAGAGCACAGGGAGCACCAGGAATGCTGGGAATCATAGTTCTGGTGGCAGACACATTGTGGGATCTCATAGACACTAGAGCAAAGTGAATCTCAAGCAAGTTACTGTTGCAGGTGCGGGATGGAGGGAAAGCAAATGTGAGAAACGTAAGTAAAGTCAGAGTGTCGAGGAAAATTAAAAAAGGATGCAACTTCTAGGAAACCTCCACCAATGGAACAAAGAAAAAAAAAAGACCTCTGTTATTCTATGAGCAACAAATTAAACTAGGTTGGGGTCTCAATTTGCTCATATGATTGCAAAGACAGACAGAAACTCCCAGATTGGAGAGGGCTCCCCTGAGGGCTCGCAGATTGAAGAGGGTGCAGGTCAGGCTGAGAGACCCACACACCCTGTGCATGAATTTCATGCACTGGGTCCCTAATCTTATATAATAAAACTCGAATATGCAAATCAACCACATAGCAGAACAGCCAGTGGAAGGACTGGTCACTATGAAGTGCACTGACTACCAGGGGGCAGACACTCAATGCAGGAGCTGCTCCCAGCCCCCAGGCCTCTACCAGGGACAGCTGCAGGGGGCAAACCTGGCAAGCAGGTGGTGCCAGGCCAGCTAAGGCAGGTGTGAGTGGGGGCCCTGAGCACCTTACCAGTTGCCCCACAGATTGGCCCTGCTGCCAACCAAGCATAAGGACCCTACTTATGCACAAATTTCATGCACTGAGCCTCTAGTTTAGCTATAAAGAAGAATGAAATCCTGTCATTCTTGACAATATCAATGGTATTTGAGGGCATTTTGCTAAGAAATACAAAGGAAGACAAATACTGTATGGTATCACTTATATGTACAATCTAAAACAAAAAAATCAAAGAGATCAAAATAAAACTTCTTACAAAAAGAGAACAGATTTGTTGTTACCACAAGCTGGGAGTGAGAGGTGGAGAAATTGGATAAAGGTTGTCAGGAGGTACAAACTTCCAATTATAAGACAAATAAGTAGTGGGAACATAATGTACAGCATGATAACTATACTTAACACGGATGAAAAAAGAAATAACCAATAACCAAAAAACAACCAAACAAACAAACAAACAAAAAAACCAACAACCCTCAAAGTTAGAAGGGACATAACTTCTTAAGAAAGCAATTGTGATAAAAATGCAAAAGTGTAAAATGTGAAAACATGTGTGTGTGTATGTGCATGTTGCCTTATATTTGAATGAAACATAAGCATGCAGTTCTGAAGAGGAAGAGATAACCAAAAATAATAGATAAAGAAAGGAAAAGATACAAAGCAAATAGAAAATGAATAGAAGCTAGAATTTAGGTATTGATATTTAGGATTTTCTCTTTTTTCACCATGTAGTTTGTTGAATAAGTTTTAGTAAAAAAATAACAGAACTTGCCCAAAGACACAGTCAGTGTTCAGATAGCTCCTCAGTGTGACAAAGCTCCATTGAAGTTGAAAGAGTAATTCAAAGAGTTACCATCACTGTGTGCTGGATATTACAGACAGCTCCCTGGAAGCTGAACTCTGCTAAAACCACATAGATCCAATAAAACAAAAGAATCAAAAAATTTGGACAACTGTTGATATAGACTATAAACAAATTCTTCTATGAGAAAACAGGTTCACATAAAAGAAAAAAGAAAAACAGTTATAAGTTGCTATTAATTTGGCAGAAAGATGGTAACTTAAAGGGCTAGATGAGCAGATATTAACAACTGACAGGTGTCTGTTTTTGGATCGCTAAGAAAGAAAAGGCCAGCCTTCTTACCTTATAGCAATACTTTTAAGTATCAGAAAGCAGCATAGATGAATTGCTGTAATGAGTGGAGTCTGTAAAACTTCTTATCAGTTCAGAAAACAGTGAAACAAGTAATGACTAGTACACCATGCATGGGCTTCCTGAAATATTATTTTGAAGTAAACATTAAAGAGTAGCACTTAGCCCAGCCAGCCTGGCTCAGTGGTCTAGCCCTGGTTGCAGGTTAGATTCCTTGTGTGCGAGAGCAGGAGGCAGCCAATCGATGATTCTCTCTCATCATTGATGTTTCTCTCTCTCCTCCCGTCCTATCTGAAATCAATAAAAATATATTTAAAACAAAAACAACAAAGCAGCAGTGCTTAGAGAAATCTGGAAGGACATCCAGGTAAGGAAGCTAGAATTATAGAACTTCATTGCCTCCATCATAGTTTTCCATTATATGTTTGGAAACTAAAACAATATTAAATAGAAGCTAGTTTGCACAACATTAAATCAATTGGGAATTGATAGCTGCTATCCAATTAATTCGTAAGTATTAGCAACTATACCAGTTGTGTGGTAAGACTTTTATTGGTTAAAAAAAGAAAAAAAAGAATAAGAAAACTCCTGCCATCAAGGAACTAACCGTATAATGGGGACTGTGAAAAATTAAACCAAGGATTGCATCGCAAGTAAAAATGGCTATAAACATATAATCGAGGAGTGAAGTAAATACTACTGCAGAAGAAATATCTGTTCTACTACAGATATGGAGAAAGGCGAAGAACAGGCCATATTTGTGGTGTACAGCTAAGTTGCAGAATCCTACAAAGTTCCAGGCACTTAATAGGGGCTCATAATTAGCCTATGAATAAATCTATATATGGATAACTGCCAAATAAAGGAGTTAAGATGGGAAAAATATTTTAAAGAATTTGTACTTGTAGAAAGGAGGTGTGTAATAGAGGTATGTGGAGGAAGCTTTCTGACAAAGGAACAAAACATTATAAAAGCATAACAAAGAGGAAAAATTAACATATGCAGGGGATAACATTCAAGCACTGTGTAGTCATTAGCGTACAGCAGTCCCCCAGTATCTACAGTTTAGATTTTTGTGGTTTCAGTTACCCAATGGCAATGATGATCCAACAATATTAAACAGAAATTTCTAAAAATAAGCAATCCATAAGTTTTAAATTGCATATCATTCTGAGTAGCAGAATAAAATCGCTCTATGATCAGCTACATCCTGCACAGAATGTGAATCAATCCTTTATCCTGTATCCTTGCTGTATACTCTTCCAACTAGTCACTTAGTAGCAATCTCAGTGGTTGTATGCAAGTAACACTTATTTTACTAAAATGGCCCCAAAGCTCAAGAGTAGTGATGCTGGTAATTAGACAGGCCAAAGAAAAGCTCTGGGGTGCTCCCTTTAAGTAGAAAGATGGATACAGTAAAATAAGATATGTTGAGAGAGAGACCACATTCACATAATTTTTCTAGTATTGTAGCATATTGCTCTAATTCTTCTATTTCATCACTAGTTATTTTTGTTAATCTCTTACTGTGCCTAATTTATAAATTAAACTTTAGCATAGCTTTTTACAGATAGGAAACAATACAATATATACAGAGATACCATGTTCTATTGCACTTCCATGATATAGCATGTTAGAAAACTGAAGGTTTGTGGTAAACCTGAACTCAGCAGGTCTTTAGCGCTATTTTTCCAACAGTCTTTGTTCACTTTGTGCCACTGTGTCACGTGCTGGTAATTATTAAAATATTTTGGATTTTTAATTAGTATTATATTTGTACTAGAGACCTGGTGCACAAAATTTGTGTACTGGGGGGGGGGGGAATCCCTCAGCCTGGCCTGTGCTCTCACAATCTTGGACCCCTCGAGGGATGTCCACCTGCTGGCGTGCCTGGCCAACCTGGGTGAGGTGCTGATGGCTGTTTGCAGGCTTGCCAAACCTCCCAGTGGGGACCCTCAACTCATGGAGGTGTGGCCAGCCTGGGTGAGGGGCAGAGGGCCGTTTTCAGGCTGCCCACAGCCCCTTTAGGGTTCGGGTCCCTACTGGGGTGCCTGGCTGAAAGCAGGTATCTGGGATTTATTTAACTTCTATAATTGAAACTTTGTAGCCTTGAATAGAGCTCAGGGCCCACAGGGCCCTGGGTTCCTCCATTGCCCTGGGCAATTCCAGCTCCGGGGCTGCCGCCATCTTAGTTGAGTTAATTTGCATATTTGTTTCTGATTGGCTTGTGGGCGTGGCTTGTGGGCATGGCTTGTGGGTGTAATGGAATGAGGGTTAATGTGCATATTACTCTTTTATTAGATTAGATGATGATCAGTGATTTTTGAAGTTACTATTATAGTTGTTTTGGGGTGCCATGCCTATAGAAGATGGCAAACTTGATAAATATCAGTATCTTCTCACAGCCCCTCCCTCTTTTTTCTCTGTTGTCTTGAACCTTCCTATTTCCTGAGCACAACAATTTTGATATTAGGCCAACTAAAACCGTACTGTGTCCTCTAAGTGTTCAAGTGAAAGGAAGAGTCATAGATCTCTTCTTTTAAATCAAAAGCTAGAAATAATTAAGCTCACTAAGGATAACCCATCAAAAGTCCAGATAAGCTGAAAGTTAGGTCTCTTGCTCCAGTGTGACAAGTTGTGAAAGCAAATGAAAATTCTTAAAGGAAATTAAAAGTGAAGACAAAAATGATAAGAAAGTGAAATGGCTTTATTGCTGATATGGAGAAAGATTTAGTGGTCTGAATAGAAGATCAAAGCAGCCACAACATTGCCTTAAGCCAAAGCCTAATCCAGAACAAGGTTCTCTCCTAATCCTGTGAACGCTGAGAGAGGTTTGAAAGTCACAGAAGAAAAGGCTGAAGCTAGCAGAAGTTGGTTCATGAGTTTGAGGAAAGAAGCCATCTCCATGAAACAAAAATACAAGGTGAAGCAGCAAGTGCTGATGTAGAAGCTATGCCAAGTTATCCAGATTTAGCTAAGAGAGTAAAAATGGCTACACTGAACAACAGATTTTCTTTTTTATCAAAGTGAAACAGCCTTATACAGAAAGAAGATGACACCTAAGGACTTTCATAGCTAGAAATTGTCCTTTGCAAAGCCCCGAAGGACAGGCTGACTGTCTTGTTAGAAGCAAATGCACCCAATGCCTGAAAGTGGAAGACAATGTTTACTTTCCACTCTGAAAATCGCAGGGCCCTACAGCATGTTGCTCAATGTACTCGGCCTGTGCTCTACAAACGGAACAATAGGTGACAGCACATCTCGTTTACAGCAAGGTTAACTAAATGTTTTAAATCCACTGTTGAGAACTACGGTTCAGAAAAAATTTCCTTTCAAAATATGACTGTACATTGACAACGCACCTGGTTACCCGAGAGCTCAGATGGAGACTTGCAATGAGATTAATGCTTTCATGCCTGCAAACACCACATCCGTTCTGCAGCCCATGAAGCCAGCATTGACTTAGATCTTCAAACCTTGTTATTTACAAGATACATTTCTTAAAGTTGTAGCTGCTATAGATGGTGGTTCCTCTGATGGATCTGGGCAAAGTAAATTAAAAACCTTCTGGAAAGGATTAACCATTCTAGATGTGATTAAGAACACCCGTGACTCATGGGAAGAGGTCAAAATATCAATATTGACAGGAGTTTGGAAGAAGTCGATTTCAACCTTCATTGATGACTTCAAGGGGTGGAAGAAGTAACTGCAGATGTGGTGGAAATAGCAAAAAAAAAATAGAAACAGAGCTTGGATATTTGACTGCAATCTCATGGTGAAACTAAGGGATGAAGTTGCTTCTTATGGATGAGCACAGAAAGTGATTTCTTCAGATGGCATCTACTCCTAAAGAAGACGCTGTGAAGATTGTTGAAATAACAACAAAGGATTTACATGAACTTAGCTGATAAAGCAGTGGCAGGGTTTCAGAGAGCTGACTCCAATTTTGAAAGTTCTGCTTTGGGTAAAACGCTATTAAACAGTGTCACAAACCAAAGAGAAATCATCAGTGAGAGAAAGAGTGAATCAATGTTGCAAACAATAAAGTTTTTATTTTAAGAAATTGCTACAGCCACCTCAGCCTTCAGCAACCACCACACTGATCAGTCAACAACCATCACACTGAGGTAACATCTTAAACCAGAAAAAAAGAAGAAAAAAAAGATTTATTAAAGGCTCAGATGCTGTGTAGCATTTTTAAGCAATAAAGTATTTTTAATGTACATTGGATATTTAGACATAACAGTATTGAATACTTAGTAGATTACAGTATAGTGTAATATGTACTTGGAATCCACCCTCCACCCCCAAATCTTCTAACCCCCATTAATGAAACATTCACTTTATTGAGATGATCTGGAACGGAACCCACAATGCCTCTGAGGTATGTCGCCATGTGGTTTGGTAGTGTCCATGATCTGAGGCATTGAGTAGGGGATCTTATAATATAACCCCCATTGAAATAACCCCCACATTTTTTAGTTGAAGAGTAGAGAAATGTGGCTGAGAATGTGTTAAATACAGAGGCAAGAGCACGAAGAGTTTTGTTAACCACGATTGAGATTTTTTTTTTAACTTAAAGCAAAGCAGAGCTAGTAAAAGTTTCAGTGATAAAGCGCCATGATTAGATTTTCAATTTAGAAAGACCCCAGTGACAGTAAAAGGGATAGTGGATTGGAAAGCTTCAAACCTGGAAGCATAGATAAGCACTCTGAACAGTTATAACAGTTTAGGTTACTAATAAAATCTGATTTGCCAATGACAGAGTAAGGAAAAGTGGGGAGATGAGTTAGAGTTCATCTTGTCATGGGAAATGAGAAAAGGAGATGCTTTTGTATTTCTGACTTGGGAGCCTGCGTGAAAAAGGCTTGACTCGATTCAAAATACACAGAGGATAGACATCAGGACAAAATATTGGAGTTTGGGGTAGTTTCATTTTGAACATCATCATTTTCAAGTACCTGCAGATATTCCAAGTGAAGATTCATTGTAATGCCAAAAAAAAAAAAAAAAAAAGAATTAGGAATTTGGGAGACAGACATTTATGGCGTTCTATAAATCTGTGACTCATAGTGTATAGTAGACATCCTGAGCAGGGTTAAAATCTGAGGGTATATAAAATGATGAGTTACAAACACAAAATGCAGCAGAATGTAGTATAAAAACACCAATATTTCACAGTGGTTAGAGGACAAACCCATCAAAACTGAGAATTTCAGCATGATTATGGCATGTAAGAGGACAGATAACATAAAACTCATAGAAAAGGAAATAACATTGTTGAATGACATAGAAGTGTCAAGGAAGAAAAGTTATGAAAGCTGTTAATTGTATTTGTATGAAATTAAAATTACATGTGTATAGGAATTTAAAAAATGTAAACAACAAATTAAATAGGCTGAGAAGTTTGGCATTAAAAAATGAGAAAAATAATTAGATAGACATGATTTTCTTTTATTACTGGAGAAACACATAATAACAGTGATATTGCCCTGGCTGTGTGGCTCAGTTGGTTGAGCATCATCCCAGCCACTGAGAGTTTGATTCCAGGTCAGGGCATATGTTGAGGTTCTATCCCCAGTGGGGGATGTGCAGGGGGTAGCAGATATATGGTTCTTTCTTTCTCTCCCTCTTCCACCTTCTCTCTATAAAAATCAATAAAAAATATTAAAAATAATGGTGATATCAGTATATTTTTAAAGTTACTATAATATAATCATACACAAAGAAATTAAAAGAAGTGAAAATTATATCTAGTATATTGCAATGTGAATTTATGTTTAATCTTATTATTTAAAATGTACTTAATATATAGTGAGCTTTTATAAACAGAATTTTCACCCAAACAAAAACCACATTTTCAATGTTTTAATAATTGAGCTCACTATATTTATTTATTTATTTATTTTTAAAATATATTTTATTGATTTTTTTACAGAGAGGAAGAGAGAGGAATAGAGAGCTAGAATTATCGATGAGAGAGAAACATTGATCAGCTGCCTTTTTCACACCTCCTACTGGGGATGTGCCCGCAACCAAGGTACATGCCCTTGACCGGAATTGAACCTGGGACCCTTCAGTTCACAGGCCGATGCTCTATCCACTGAGCCAAACTGGTCAGGGTGAGCTCATTATATTTAATTTAAGGCATCAATTGAACACACACACACACACACACACACACACACACACACACACACACATCACAGTAGAAGATCCATTAGAATTGTTTCATGAAGAAAATACATATTGATCTTAAAATTAAAGACTGCCAGGAGCAAAACACTGCTGCCAAGAGTGACAAAGATAGATTGTAATAAATTCATCTCTGTAGACTTTCCATGATTAGACGTAAATGCAAATGGTTAAAATAATTTTCAATAAATGGTAATATCATTAATTCTGTATGACATTTTTATTTGGTAAATACTTAAGGGACAATTCATTTGCATCTGAAAGATGCATACATTGGATATATATTTAAAGTACTGTACCAAGAGTTTTCCCAAGATTAGCAAACATAATATTCTTACCATCTTTCTCATACTTTATTAAAGCCTTAGGTCAAACTGTTAGAACTCAGGAAAGGTAAACTTCAGGTGAAATATTGTCAGTAAACATAGTACATTTAAAGTGTCATATTTTTCTGGAGGAAAAATAATTATTAAAATATATTTATTTTCAGGAGAAAAAAGAAAGATTCAAATAAAATTCCTCCTTTGCATTTCCAGAATTTTTGTAGACATTGAAAATTGCAACCCCAAGTTATGGGAAATACATGGGTAGAAGAGAGAAAACAAAACAAAACAAAAAACCTAGGAGCTCCAGAAAACAATCATTCTACCTTAAAAGGTATTTTAAAGAAAAAGAAAAAGTATGCAGTAAACTGGTGAGAAAAGCCTTACATTTAGGAATACGTTTCTTTTTAGGCTGCAGGTTCTAATCAAGGAAACACTGAAAAGACTGGTAGATGTATTCAACCCCTGGAATCATTTCATTCTCACAGGAACTAAATTACATCAATTAAAAAGTCAGCTTTACCTAACCTAATCAATGTGGTAGCAGAAGCAAACTATATACCATTGCTTTTGATTTTAGTTTTTAAGAAGTCTTTTTATGTTAAATTACTTACAGTTTGGGTGGGAAGATGCATTTAAAACAAAACAAAAAACTGATTTTACTGATTAAATATAGACTATGTTTTTTAGCCGTTAGGATTCTGGTGGAGTAAATCATTTGCCTTTTCCCCCATTTACAATATCACCCCTCTATTCTTAGTAGTCCATTAGTAAATTTTTTACAATATACAAAGTGAAAATTTGCTTTTTAAAAAAAATCACCCACTATGAAACATTTCTATCTAGGTCACCTAGATGTGAAGATATAAGTAGAAGCTTGTGAGTCAGAGGTTTGTAATCATATCCTGCAACTTAGAATTGCATTACTTACTCCTGGTATATTATGCTCATAAGATTTACAAAGGCCTGCTTCATCTAAAAGTTTTTTCCAAAAATGTATCATCTGCCATGTATTTATCATTCATTTTTTGGGTTTTTTTAAGTTGTTTCTTTTTTTAAAAATTGATTTCAGAGAGGAAAGGAGAGGGAGAGAAAGATAGAAACATCAATGATGGGAGAGAATCACTGATCAGCTGCCTCCTGCAGGCCCCCACTGGGGATCGAGCCCGCAACTAGGGCTTATGCCCTCGACCAGATCGAACCTGGGACCCTTCAGTCTGCATGCCGGTGCTCTAGCCAATGAACCAAACCAGCTAGGGTTATCCTTAAGTTCTTTATATCAAGATTATTTAGCCCTGAAATTAGGAAAGTTATAATATGAAAATACCTACTAATTCTTCCTAAATCAACACAGCTGTGTGCCCTACCACAATCCATGGTTTTGCTGCGCATTAGATCACAGTCCCTGTATATTGTTTACCAGTAGATTGATCTGTTTTATTCAGTGAGTGAGCGCCAGCATTCACTGGAGCCCTCAATTGGTTTTATTCCAACAACACAAAATGAGAAGGTCTTCAGATAAAACAGTTTTATTAGGTACTGGGCTCATGTCTGGGGGAAAAAAAAGAGAAGAAAAAGGCAAAGGTTTCCCTTGTTAAATTTGCTCGACTGGGAAAATATATGTAAATAAGCAGATGGATGATTACACCAATCAGACATCTAGGCTGAGATCAGGGAGCTTTTGGAAAGATGAGAACTGAGCTAAGGTGCGCAGGAGCATTTGGAGGGCATCGCGGGAGGGATGGAGTGAAAAGGCACGGTGCGGTGGATGGAAGCATGCGCAGAATCACAGCTAGTGAATGAGGATGGTGTGATGAATTCCAAACACGAATCAAAAAGCTCTTATTGCAATAATCCTTACATAGAAACAGAAACTTTTATTGTTCCACTCAAATTTGTTCTTCCCACACACTTTCCCATATTACACCCATCATCTACCCTAAAGCAAACACTCCACGTCATTTTTTATTCCTGCCTTTCTCTAATCTCTCATACTCAGTGCATCACCAAGTCTATTTGTTTCTACCTCCAAAATATATCTAGTACCATCCACATCTCTGCATCTTCCCAAGCATCCGACTAAGTAAGGCCACATTCATTCCTTAAATCAATAACTCCAATAACCTTCTCTCTGCCCCCCATGTATTTATTTTTACTAATTTGGGAATTATTTTCCATGCACCAGCAAGGAGAATATTTTCAAAACCCAGATAAGGTCATCCTTTGGTTAAAATTTTTTAGTGACAATCCATCACAACAAAGATAAAATCTAAACGCACGACCTTAAAATACAACCGTTGTCTTCATATCATCTCACTCTCACTCATATATTATTACTGCCCTGTATCACTTCCATTACTTCATCAAGTACTTGCCCTAGAACTTTGCCTTTGCAATTCCACCCTGTCTCAAATCCTAGCACTGTTATGATGTCATCACTATTTTAGATCTTTAGTTAAGAGTTACCTCTGCAGTTGCACAGAAACTCAATCTTAGATAACATAATCCCTTCATTCCTGCTTCTATCCCTTACTTTTCCTTACTTTTACACACACATACACACACACACACTAAGGACAGCTACATAAAATACTTAGGACTAAAGCTCTAGTTAGTAAGAGAGGCGTACATTCAACTACAATATCCAATGTCTGTATATTTTACTCACAATCTCCCTGTAAGTTTTCATGACCATAGTGAAAATTATCTTTTTACATTATTTTCCCTGAAGCCTTTGTGTGAAGATGTTTTATTCAAATACAGTGGCCAGTGAAAATAAAATGTTAAGAAATTCCTCGATGTCCAATAAAACCCAATTTAGAAAACTTTTGTGTAAATAAAACCTTTGCTGCCAATATAAGTTGAAATAGTTTGAAAATGTTCTGCCATTAAGAAATCACTCTTTAAGCAGTGGCTAACACACTCATACTACATGAGAACATGTCTTTCACACAAATGTTCCTAATCTATTAACAGCCGAATCAATGCTGAAGTGTTACAGAATATTTTCTCATGAAAAGGTATTAATTTAAAAAGATTTCCTGAAGATGTTTCTTTTTTGTTTTGTTTGTTTGTTTTGTATGAAGGTGAAGGCAGACAGAGGAAAACTGCAAGGTACTGGAAGGTAGAATAAATGAATAAAATTACAGAAAGTTGCCCTAGGCGATTTGGCTCACTGGATAGAGCATCGGGCTGTGGACTGAAGGGTCCCAGGTTCGATTCCAGTCAAGGGCATGTACCTTGGTTGCGGGCACATCTCCAGTAGGGGGCATGCAGGAAGCAGCTGATTGATGATTCTCTCTTATTGATATTTCTAACTCTCTATCACTCTTCCTTCCTCTCTGTAAAAAAAATCAATAAAATATATTTTTAAAAAAATTACAGAAAGTCTTATAAAGGAAAGCAAAGAAATCATGAACTATTAGAAGATACATTAGCTGTGAGGACCACTATACCCATCATTCAGAATGACTACGTTGGACATTCAGGTCAAATGCTGTACTAGGTGATCTCTCAAATGCTTGCTTTTAGTTGCAGGGAACTGTGTAGACTTAGCCTCAGGAGGATAGATTGATTTGTAGTTATTATAATCTGTATTCAGAGCAGGTTTTCAACTGCAGCTCTCTTAACAAGAATAAAGGTTGCTAGGTCAGAATGTTTCGTCTTAATGAATAATTTATATTACACTAAATCACATGTTGAGCTGTGGGAAGTACTGCTGTAGATGAATATTTTGAAATAGGAATTCAGTTTTAAATTTTTACTTACCTCAATTAAAGGAAAAAAATATGTTTAATTTCCTTTCAAAGGAATCAGGAAGTTCTTGAAAAAGATAAATTGGTTCCCATGTCAAGTGCAAATAATTTTGTTTTACTTATAAAAGGAACAAAATTCTAATGAAAACAAAAATTGTAACCATTCATGAAATCTAAAAATCACATGAAATTTCTGCTGAAAACAGAAGTCTATTTCAAACTACACAAGTCTAATAAAATATAATTTTAGGATATATTAGATTTTCTGGATTCTCTCTGGTCTCAAACCAGAATGTGGCAATATATTTCAACAAAATTGTTAAACCATCAAATGTCTTGGTGCTACCAAGATATTCAGCAAAAAAGAAAGCTCTCTATCAATATCCATTTTACTGTTAAACCAAAGGACTATATTTCCTCCTTCTATCCTTTGCTTAAATGTTTCAGTCATCTCAAGTTTCAGAGAAATAAAATACAACCATGAAGGTCTGCTATACACAGTTTCCTTCCAGTACTGGCATAGTGGCACAATAAATTAGTAAGTATACAACAAGTACTGATGTGAATTTACATCCTATATAATAAAAGAGTAATATGCAAATTGACCCTAACAGCAGAATGATTGGGAATGACTGGTTACTATGACACACACTGACCACCAGGGGGCAGATGCTTAATGCAGGAGCTGCCCCTAATGGTCAGTGCACTCCCACAGGGGGTGCTCTGCTCAGCCACAAGCCAGGCTGACGGCTGCCAGTACAGTAGTGGTGGTGGGAGCCTCTCCCGCATTCTCAGCAGTGCTAAGGATGTTCAACTGCAGCTTAGGCCTGCTCCCCATTGGCAAATGGACATCCCCTGAGGGCTCTCAGGCTGCCAGAGAGATGTTTGACTGCTGGGGGATCGGGCCTAAGCCAGAAGGTGGACATCCCCCAAGGGGTCCTAGACTTCGAGAGGGCACAGGCCAGGCTGAGGGACCCCCGAATACACAAATTTTTGTGCACCAGACCTCTAGTATATATATAAATAGAAACATTAAATATATATGTATATATGTATATACATATATATAAATTCATATATATATGATATATAGCATTTCCCATCATGCAGAAGTGATTAGAAAAATAATAAATTGCTAACATTTTTAGTGCTTACTATGAGTAATGTATTTTTTTTCAATATGACCTTCACAACAACATAACATGGGGGAGGATTATATGAGCATATGAGAAATTAAAGCATTATGGTTTAATAAAAAGGCCAACTTATACCAGGCTATGCTGTTTGTAAATAGCAGAGAGTAATTGTTATACATGTCAAATCAAGAGCCCACAATCTTTATTTACTTCTATTTTGTCAATCCGAAAAAGAAATAGAAAGAAGAAGCAACATAAATAACTTCAATATGGCCTCTGTTGCACTCAACTATATGACAGAACGGGAAGACCCAGACCTGCCCTCACTCTCACTGAATCATTCTTATTGGTTTGAATAGATCCCTGGAGTTAAGGATCTACTGAGAGTTTTTGTTATGAACAGATATAGAACAATTTTTTCACAATTACAGATGCAATTAACAACTACTATAAGTTATGTTTTAAAATTGTTGTAATTTTAATAACAAGAATCCAAAACAGTAAGTATAATTATTAATTGTGACATATGCATGATTTTCATTGTCCTTACATGAGTGCTGTTGAAGATCCACATCCTGGTACCAAATATATCTGTATTTGAAAAATGGTTTAACTCTTAATTATCTATGTAACTCTGTATAGCTTATATAATGTTTCTAGGCCACAGGTTACTAAACTATAAAATGATGCTAATATTGGTACTAAATTTGGGATGTTGGGTGTGAACCTGAGGTGGGGGTGGGGGTGGTGGGGGCAAGCTGAGAGAGGTAAATGGGGGAAAAAGGGGACATATGTAATACTTTCAACAATAAATATTTTTAAAAATGTCATGTGCAAACATCCCTGTATTGTGCCTATTCCTAAATAAATACAAAATCATGTTAGCCTTGATGAAAATGAAATTGGATGTACTTAAAGTTTAATGAGATTAAAATAATTATTTTTAAAACAATCTATTCAATAATGATTGAATAATGGTATCTATTTCTTACCCTGTTTCATATTTTATCATGGGTTCTGTTTTTCTCTTTTCTTGATAGACTGTTTAGGTCCTTTATTGAAAGAGGAAGCTTTTAAAAACTAAGAAGCCATTTTTCATATCTAAATTTATTTTTTATGGTTATTATACCCTTAAACTCTTTTTTTAAACTTCAGATGAATAATATACACAAATTAATGCTTGAAGACTCTTTTGAAATGATAAAGAGTAGACTTGCAAACCTTATGATTTCTATATTGTGCAGTACAAAACTATATAAAAAGGTGTGGAGCAAAAGAAATATTTTACTCATTATACATAACTAGACAAGAATTACTGGCCTTCAAGATAGTCCCACTAATATCATTCTCTTGGGCTTTCAGTGATTCACAGGTCATTTTGCTATTGGCTTCCATAATGTTAGAGCATAAAATATGTGTGGACATCATGTATAATCACCAAATCTTGGTTTCCCATAATCATTCTGAAATAGTAGCTGAGTTCCACTCTCTGGTTACTGCAACATTGGGGTCAAATATATGATGAGCCAAAATTCTTAAGTGCATACATTTTCAAGTAGGGCAGGAAAGTGTGTGTGGGGGGGGGTGGAGGAGGTCTTGCTTATCAATAATAGAATATTACATTATGATCATGGGGAATTCTTTTTTTTCAGATTCACATATATGATGCCAGTGTTCAATATGTTGGACCAAACAATGTTGTTTGAAGCAGAGACTAGTTTCAGGAGTGACACTCAAACAGATGGTGGAATTCTATAGAACTCGGGATGTGCAGAAGTGGAATTGCTGGGGACAGCTGAAGATGGTCTGTTTCTTTTTTTAATTTGTCAGTTGCACAGCAGCAGGTTACATAAATAGGAATGGTCCCCACTTGTTTTCATGGGATTACAGGCTCTTCCTCTGGGAAACATTGAAGAAACAAAACACAGGTTACCATGCTTCTTTGATATTGTCCTTTTTAACTGATTCTACATGGAAAGAAAGAAAACACACGTTGAGAGATGATTTTTCAGACTCCAAATCTCCCTGTTTACCACGAAAAAGATGGATTAAAAAAAACTCATTTTAGGTGGCATAACAAGATTATGCAAATGTTCATTTGCATAAACCTGACAATCTGCTGATGGTAGCCATTAATTTCTTCTTAGTTTTAGCTTTACCTAGTAATGCAAACATTATCAAGAGAAACTTGGTTGGAAGAAACATAAAGTCTCTACTGAAAAAATTATTGTGTTTTACATTTCAGTTTGACAACAAAAATATTGAATTTTAAATCAATGGAAAATCCTGATGAAAATAATCTCATAACACACATACACATACACACACACACACAATGTTGAACTAATTAGAATGTTTCAGTAAAATGGAAATTCATTTATAGACAGAATGCTCTCTCATATAAAAATCGGATCTGAATGAATTATTTTATGATAAATATTTAGGGGAATTGAGGACAGAATTCTGAAATGTTATATTGGTTAAACGAGACTTTAGCATAATGTTCCTAGTCCCTAGATTTCAATAAACTTGAAATGGTGCTTTTTTGTATGAAAGCAAAAGAGAAAATACACAAGCAAATGTTTTGCTTTGTGGTTAGCAGATTTAAAGTGATAAAATTGCTAAGATGGAATGCACAAAAATAGTGCTTAGGGAATCACAGAATTGTATATTTTACCTGAAATGTAGCTTGCGGGACAAGCCTGTGAAATACATAAGGTCGCACCATTTGGTATAGTGCCCTGTAAATATCTTATCTTTCCAGAAGCCATACATTTCTTGGCAAAGGATATTCCTTATCCTTGCTTTTTATTCCACTCAGCATGAAAGCAGACCCTCCAAATAATTTTAAATGTATGTCTGATGGTGAACAACCACTAGTATGATGAACAAGTGTCTACTCTAACATAGAATTTACATTCAGCCTGTAGAATATTTCCTTATAGATTGTGTTGTGTATTGGTTTGGCATGATTTGAATCGACTTGTTTATGACTGAAGTGAGGTTGTTTTGCTCTAAGGGTGAATTTGTTTACATTGAGGAAGCCGCCTGGGAATTTTGTCATCTACATCTGTTGTTGATAAGCACTCAGGAGCTCAGCTGTTGACACGTACCACTGGGGACTTATAAATAACATATGATGTAAGGCTGTGATGTAAGGAAGCGAGGATGCTTGGTCTGGCCAAGCTACTCTCTGGTGATCTAAATAGTTCTCTGGAGATCTTGAGATACTTGTTCCTGCCATGGTCAGGCAACTCTTGGTCAGCAGTTGTATTAAACCATGTAGTCTTAGGAAGAGTAGGGACATGAACTCCTGCCTTGGCAAGGCTGCTTCAGGCCATGATGTAAGCCATTTTATGTGTATAGGTCTTGCCATGGAATAATAACCTTTGGAGCAACCCTCTCTGCCTGCCACCACAGGTACTGTCTGTCAGCAGCAAGGGACCTGAGCCAGCAGCTGATATCCAGCTTTTAGCTGGACAGAACGACTCTACTTAGAACTAACACATGGGAAGTTAACCCCAACTAAATTTGGACTTACTGCTGTCATCTCCCCTTTTTCTGGAACAACAGTGTAATTAATCTATCATTGGTTTGGAGTGTCATTTCTTTATTGGCTTGTTAAGAAACATTATTCTATATGCTATTGGCTTGTGAAGTATTAGTATTATAAATTACAAGTTCCATTGTAAAACTGTGTTAAATATATTATTGGCAAGGACAACCTCAGTCTCCAAGCATAATTGCCCCAGATGAAATGAATTGAAAATTTCTTTTAAAAAATGTATTTTTATTGATTTCAGAGGGGAAAAGAGAGGGAGAGAGAGATAGAGACATCAATGATGAGAGAGAATCATTGATTGGCTGCCTTCTACATGACTCCTACTGGGATTGAGCCCAGGTATGTGCCCTTGATTAGAATCAAACCTGGGACCCGTCAGTCCGCAGGCCGATGCTCTATCCACTGAGCCCAACTAGCTAGGGCTGAAAATTCCTTATTTGTAGAGCTTTTTGTCTACATTATTAGGTAAAAGTAATATTTGTAAGTAAATAGATTTCCCATATGATTGGAACGTAGAATGAAATAATCAATAACATGTTTCTCTTTGCATTGGGATAGGTTTTTAGATCACATTTTTTTGGCATTTTCTTTTTCTAAAATGGCACACATCACATCTGAGGTAATTGAATGAAATTGTTAAGTATTTATCTAAAGACTACTTCAAAGTGAAGCAACAGCAAAATTTAATCCAATGGGGCTTCTTTAATATACGTTTCATGTGTGTAAAAATTTTTCTGGCATCTTGTAAATGATTTTTATGGCTTCAAGCTGATTCTGTAAATTCTGGGAGGTTATGGGGTGGGGAGGGAAGCTCCTAAAATAACACAAGAAATTCCAACAGGACCACTTAAGTAAAACGAATCAATGGCTTAGTTATTTACAAGTTACAGAAATATCTTGCTTCAGAATTCACAAAAATCTATTTTTTTCTAATTAAGAGAATAATTTTAAAAACTGTGTGCTGCAAATTGTTATATACTCTTACAGAGATTAACATATTTATATTGAACAGGATTGCATTAACAATCTCACCCCTACTCTCTTTTTTGCTTGAATTGTTCATTGCCTGACTGTTGATCATTTTATCACTAAATGTTCAATTTAGTGTACTAATAAAAACTTACTTCAAGTTATTTTAAAGAAACATAAAAGAGAAGGAGGCACATTTCATTTGCACCACTTTTTGAAGCTTTCCAACATCCCTACTAGTTTTAGCTCCTCTCCACTTCCAATCTGATATCTGATATATACAACACCTCCACTATTTGCTTCATTTAATTTTCCTTTTGTTTGGCCTTCTTCTTCTTGTCTGCCATTAATTACTCTTGTTTCCCTGACATTTCCTGTTTCAATAATACCCTAGAAATTTATTATTATGCAACATCGACAATTGGTTTTCAGAAGTTAATGCAAATATCAACTTTGTCTTGTGATTTTGCTACAGAAAATAGGTCCTATAATACTTTTAAGATAGTAGAGCAGTTATTCTTAAATTATTAAAGTGTGAAAGATGACATTTTAATGCCACTTCAATGAAGTGACTTTGACTTTAGATCCCTTCATCACATCAAAGAAATATGAAATTCTTGTAGAAATTTCCTCAACCCATCGTTAGTCATACAAATGAAGAAAAGATCCTTCAGAGACTCATAGATAAAACACTCCTAGAAAATGAAATATAAACACGAGGGCTACTCGTCCTTAGGGACTGCTATTTCTTCCTTTTCATTGTCTTCTGTACTAACTCAAAAGAAGAACAATTCCTCCAGCAAAGTGTACTTTTTATTTACCTTTTTACCTTGTTCACTCAATCACTAACTCATTCATTCATTTGATACCTATTGAGCACTTCTTCTGTGTCAGATAGAATTTGCACGCTTTGGGAATAGAGCAATAAATGAAACAAAGTTGGCTATCATGTCAAGGGAATGGGTCCATATAAGTGTCTAGTAGGAGGAGGTAAGAAGGATGAAGCCAAATAAAACAAAGGAAAGGTAACAGCAGAGATTATTTGGATAGTGTGGGGTGGCTTCCTCAGTAGGCTGATACTGGAGTTAGAGCCTGAATTAATTTAAGGAGCAATCCAAGTACCTATATGTGTGATGAGCATCTAGATGGAGGGAATAATACCTGCTAAGACTTAGGCAAGAGAATGCTTGATGCACTTCAGAAAGAACAAGAATTACTAAGGCTATATTCTAAGGAGGCAATTAGAATAACCTCTACAAAAAACAACTATAAAGATGGATAAAATCAATAGAAACAAACATTTCAGTGTTCTGGAAATGGCTTGAATTCACACAATAATGAAAGTATTTATTCTTGAACAAAATGCTGAACTTGCAGTAAAAACATGAAATTTGCAACTTTTTTTCCTAGTCATGCTCCCATCAATCCCTAACTTCCTAACTCCCATTAGGAGGCATAAAGTTTCTACAGGAGGCGGAGGGTCAGTGCTGAGTCCTGGCTTCTTTCTGTCATGGAGCAAGGAACCTCACTCATTTTTGAGCACGGTATTGTCTGCAACGGTATTGTCTGTGCACTTAGAAGTGCGTCAGTGGGGAAGGCCCCCGCTCTACCTGAGGTTCCTTTCTTGGCTGAGACAAACATACTTCACTTGAGGTAGTATGCCTGCACCGAGGAGACCATAGAGGGCTTACACTTACCTAACACTCACGGCCAACTCTGAAGATGTGCTAAATCCACTGAAGAGCAGCAACAAGGGCCTGTGAAATGCACAAGCCAAGGCAGTCATGAAAACCCTGAGTACACTTTCCTTCCCACCAAAGGGCCCATCAGATAGATAATGGTGACTTACTGATTTAAGATGCTTGAGAGAACAGCTCTGCCCAGTCACTGGAGTACCACTAAGTTATACAAAGACAAGTACAAACACTGAAAGGCTTTAAAGAAAAAAAAAAGGAGAAACATAAGCTGCTAAACATTGCAGGAAAAACTGATTTCACAGACCTAGCCTAGACTGGGCAAGCTACTACATAAGAAAACAGCAAGCAAAACACACACAGACACACACACAACAAACAAACAAACAAAAAACAGCAACAGTGACCTTCAGAGGGGGAGAAATCAATATTAAAAACTGCATTTCAGAAGATACCATGAAGTATCATATTTATCCTTAGTGTTTCCTGCTGGACCAAGAAGTTGCTCCCATAAAGCTTAAAGGAGTCTTTTATTCCTTTAAAGGCTGCCACTTCTGTAAGGAATGACCTGTGTGGAGCACCTGTGTGGAGCTCTGCAGTCAGTGTATGTCTTATCAATGGAATAAAATCTCATTTGACTTTTGCCCAAGAAATGTTGAAGTCTGTTCTCTCATTTGGCTAAGATATGTTTGGGATTGCTAACAAAGCTTCTGTCTTTTTCATTTGTGCAGTTTCTATTTTATTCAAATAACTAGAGGCCTGGTGCACAAAAATTTGTGCACTTGGATGGGGGGGTAGTCCCTCAGCCCAGCCTGTGCCCTCTCACAGTCTGGGACCCCTCTGGGGATGTTCACCTGCTGGCGTGCCTGGCCATCCTGGGTGAGGGGCTGATGGCTGTTTACAGGCTGTCCAAGCCCCCCAGTGGGGTCCCTCATTCCACTAGGGTGTGGCCAGCCTGGGTGACAGGCTGAGAGGCGTTTTCAGGCTTTCAGGCTGCCCACAGCTCCCATTGACCCAATGTCTCAGCAAGGGTGGCTGGAAGCAGGTTTCTGGGGTTTGCTTATCTTCTATAATTGACACACTGTTCCTTTAAGCCGAGGCCTAGGCAGGTAATGAAACCTCCTCTCTGCTTCAGCTCTGGCTTCTATAATGGAACAATGTTGCCCTTAGTAGTCAGGCCTGGCTTGCTGTTTGCTTCAGCTCCCGAGGCTTTTGTCATTGAGACATTGTTGCAAATATGTTGTTGCCTAGAGCCGGGAGAAGGCCAGCTGGCCTGCAAACAGTTTCACTCCTGCTGCAATAGAAGCTGCCTGTTTACTCAGCTCCGTGACTGCCGGCCTTCATCTTGGCTGAGTTAATTTGCATACAGCCGCTCTGATTGGCTGGTGGGCATGGCTTAAGTGTCCTGAAGAGACGGTTAATTTCAATATTACGCTTTTATTAGATTAGATATCTGAAAGTTAGGCAAAGTAGGCAGGAGCTGGGAATCTTCCAATATGAGAGCAGGCATTAAATAAAACTGTCTATGAGAATTTAAAAGCAATATTATAAACTAACCAAAAGTTAGTGTGTTTTTTTTTATCATCATCCTCCACAACTTCTAAGCAATGTCAGTGATAAAATGCTTATTAAAAACTAGTGGCCTGGTACATGGATTCATGCATACTGAAAGGAAATTAATTAGAAGAAAGATTCATGTGGTAATTACATTACCACGAAAAGTTACATGTCAAAATAGCATATATAATATAGCATTATAAAATTAAAACACATATGCGATTGGCATCAGTCAGAGATTAATATATATTGCATATGTGCAAGTCAACATTTATTTATAAATTGCCAGTAAATATCATATGTACTGGCCAATTGCTCGGTCGGATGATGTCAAAATAGTACACATGATATCTACTCTAATAAAAGAGTAATATTGAAACTGACCATTTCTATGGGATGCCTAAGCCACGCCCATCAGCCAATCAAGTGGCTGTATGCAAATTAACTCAGCCAAGATAGAGGCCGGCAGCGCAACTGTGGAAGCACGTGCAGTACAGGTGGCAAGGTGAGTGGAGCATGTGGGGCAGGTGATAGGCCAGGGTATGTGGGGTGGGCAGGCATGATGGGTGGGTGGTGTGTGTGGGGTAGGTGGGGCATGATGGATGGGTGGCAGGCCGCAGATTGAGTGGGTACAGGCCAGGCTGAGGGACCCCGTGAGTGCACAATATATTGTGCACTGGGCTTCTAATAGTATTATAAAATTAAAACACATGTGATTGGTGCCAGTGAGAGCTTTATAAGTATAGCTCATGTGCAAGTCAACATGTTTGTTTGTTTTTTAAATTTCCAGTGCATGTCCCATGTATCTGCTGATCAGTTGGTCAGAGAGTTGATGAATAAACTGTGATGTGGTTCATGTTAAATGTCAAAAACAAACAAACAAATTCATGATCTACAATGACAGATCAAAACACATGAGTGCTTTGGCTCCAGCGAGAGCTTTATACGTATGGCACATGCACCAGTCAACGCCAGTGCGCATCATATGTACTGGCCAGTTGGTTGTTCAGACAGTAAGATGAACATATGATTAGTCACTTAGTCTTTTATATATATAGACTAGAGGCCTGGTGCACAAAACTTTGTGTACTCAGGGGGATCCCTCAGCCTGGCCAGTGCCCTCTCGCAGCCTGGGAGCCCTCGGGGAATGTCGACTTGCGGGCTTAGGCCCCCTCCCCAAGGGAATGGGCCTAAGATGGCAGTCAGACATCCATCTGACAGGCTGGCCAAACCCCCTAGTGGGGACCCTCACCTCATGAGCGTGTGGCCATCCTGGGTGAGGGGCCACTGCCCCCAGCAACCCAAGCTCCTAGCGAGGTTGGCTGGAAGCAGGTATCTGGGATTTATTTATCTTCTATAATTGAAACTGTTGCCTTGAGCGGAGGACACAGCCAGCCAGGGCTTGCTCCAGCTCTGTGGCTGTGGTGGCCATCTTGGTTGGGTTAATTTGCATATAGTTGCTCTGATTGGCTGGTGGGCATGGCTTGGGGTATAGCAAAAGTGTGGTCAATTTGCATGTTTCTCTTTTATTAGATTAGATAATATATTGGGTTTAAATTCTGAACAAGTGCTGGTGTTAAGATTTTATAAATGATGTGTAAATTTCAACTTAACACATTTTATTACATA